>JAAGKR010004610.1:0-59258 GCA_011419295.1 Clarias macrocephalus
CTAACAGCACTGCCTCTGATCTCAGTCACACTGTTATGTGAGCATACCACAGGCCATAAAGGTTAAATTTCTTTGCAGGAGTTGCAGGCTGATGTCTAACACAAAGAGGAAGAGGCGTGATGTAAAGACGCCAGAGGCGATCCGTGTCTGAGTATTTCTTGGCCTGCTGCCATGGTTAACATTCCCGTGGCCCTGTCAGTGCTTTTTAACTCGCTGGGAACAGACTGTGCCTTTACGTGTGTGCTTCCCAAGAGCTTTGGGTGTTTACCTTTTTTCTCCTTCTGCTTCCTCTTGAGTATTCGTCCTCACTCCTAATTTCTTTCTCTTCCTTCCAGGTTTGATATATACAGGAAGGTGCCTAAAGACCTCACCCAGCCCACATACACTGGAGCATTCAGTAAGTAGTATTTACAGCTTCCTTATCAGCTAAAACATGGGTCTGTCTAGGTCTTTGCGCCCCCTCCTCTTCACTAATCCCACCACGTTTCGTACTCATTGATCAATTGCTATGCTCTTTGCCCTGAGCTGTATGTCGTCAACATTCCAATCTTCCAGCTGCTTCCTCGCTGATTGCTTACTTTTTCAGACTTCATGACACAGCAGCGCTACGGAGTGTTACACAATCATAGGTGTTGTCCCTTGACTCAAGTTCTATTACCTACTACAATGGCATTCCCGCTTACATTCCTGTGGCCTTTGTTATGACTGGTGAGGCCTAAAGTGGATTAGCTCATCTTTAGTCATATTAATTAAAATAGTATCTAAGTAATTCTTCACCTAGGAAGAACAAATATTTGATATTTCAGATCAGTTTGCAAGCAAATAATGGTTAAATGATTGGTAAGTACCTGAATAAAGGTTCATCAACATATTATTTTCAAGTCTACTCTAAATGGAAGCAATGATCACATCGTCAGTACCTAAAGCTGTGGTGTATTTGTCATAGTGACACTCCCTGCTGTTTGTGCTGTAGCTAAACATTAGCCTGTGTAAACTGGAAGGAACTGCAGCACGCCTAAGAATGACGTGGCCGTCATAAAGTCATGTGACCCTCTGAGTCACTGGTGACTGTCTCCATGTAAATAAGGCCCTATACAACCTGCTTACTTGAGCGTTTTTTTTTTTTCTTCTTTTTTTTTTTCAATATTCGTTTCATCACATGCACACTGATGTGTACAGGAAGTGTGGCAGCCTGGCCACATTCACCATCGCTCGCCTCTAGGTTGATTTAATGACGTAACTTCACAGTTACTAGTACATCTAGTACATCTTGAGTCTGTTTTGAATAGGGTATGAAAACATGTATGTTTCATATTGAAAAATCAAGACGTGCGTAAAAGGGGTTAAAAAAAAACAGAAATAGAAGATGTGGGTTGAGGGTGTACTGGGGGTGTGGGATAAGTATAATACAGAAAGTATTAATATATTGGAAATTATTAAATTGGAAATATTATAATAAAAAAATCACACACGCATATATACACACACTAATATACAGTGTGTACATACATACATACATACATGCATACATACACACACATACATTTTATTTATATACTGTGTATGTATGTATATACTGTGTATGTGTGTGTGTGTGTATGTATATATATTGTGTGTGTGTATACACACTATATTTTTTATATATACACACACACACAATATAACATAATATATAAATATACAATATAACATTTTATGTCAGGAATTATATCAATATAGAATAGTCTTTTGTATTTTAAATGAATGTAGAAAATGTTCTCCAAGTATTATTTAAAAATACTTTTTTTTTTCCATTAGTAAAGGAAATTGTCTATGTTTTGGTTAAAGTTGAAAAGAGATTTCGATATAAAACTCTTTTGAACTTGAACTCATTTTTACTGCTCTTCTGACCTCTAAATCGGGGTGCTGTTTGTAATCTTAACAGTAAGCCGTTTGTAACCGTTTTGCTGATTTCTAAACCGAAACCCCTTATGCGTAAGCGTGTCTTCCTAACCTTACTCTCCCTCCCCACAGTCTCGATCTGCTGCTGCGTCTTCATGCTCTTCCTCTTCCTCTCCGAGCTGACGGGATTCATAGCCACAGAAATGTATGTATTGTCACTGTTTTCTCCAAGCTTGCATCAAGCGACGGTTAAAAGCGCTAAGGGACAAGATGTTACCGCTATGTATGAGTCACCCAGGTTGCCGTGGCAACCGCCTGTTACGCTTCTCTAAATGTTTACATATCACACATAACTGACGAATGTAACACAAATGTTAAACGATATCAAGGCTGATCTTTGATCTAATGAGAAAAGATGATTTTCGGATACGGTGTGCTACTTACATAACAAAGTGAACTGGGGGTTTTAACCTCTCACAAGCCGAAGTGAGTTTCACACAGGATATTTATCTACTTCTTCTCGATGTTATTTGCTTTGCGCGGGTGTTTGGGGAAGGAGAGAGGAAATGAGCACAGATTCTGCCTTCGAACATTTCAGGGTTTTTTTTTTCCTTCTCCTTTTTTTAAAATTAAATAAATAAAATGCACTGAATATAGTCCTTACAGATACTTTTGATTTACCAATGCAAATCAAAGTATTGAACACCACAATCTTAATACATATTACATATGTATTAATGAAATGGAATCATGTAAAAATAAAATACCCAAATATCTGATATACCGTTACAATAAAGTAAAATATAAAAAAAGAGATGTAAATGAAAAAGTATAAAGTGTATACATCATATGAAATTAATCTGAGGAGGTGATGATCTTTTTTTTTTCCAGTTTGTTTTAGAAAGCTCCTTACCAGATACAAAGCAAAGAAAACAACCAAAGAGGTTGCTGAAATTACTGGAATTGGGTTAACAATTTTCCAAAATGTTCTTAAAACCTGGAAGTACAGAACGTCATGGAAGAAATGTGGCTGGAAAGAAAGTGATGAATGACTGCTCTGAGATCACTTAAACGCTTGGTGAAATTGTATTGTAAAAAATCGAAAGGAAAGAAATCTCAGCTATGTGTGATTGTAAAAGTAAGAGCATTTCCACACGTACAATGTGATGAGAACTCGCAGGGTTGGGACTAAACTGCTGTGTTGCTAAAAGAAAACCACTTGTTAACGAGACTTAAAAGGAAGAAAAGGGTTCAGTTTGTTATAGAGCATAAAGATTGAACTTTGCAGCAATGGAAAAAGGTCATGAGGTCTGATGGGTACAGACGTATACTCAGATTTAAGATTTAGTGTTTCAACAATAGACAACTTCTCATTTCATTGCCCCTAGTGGAGGTTGGAATAATATACAAATATAAGCCTTTAAATAATTTATTTGAGCATCTAATTGCATCATTACTGATTCAAGATCTGTGTAAAAAAAAAAAAAAAAAAAAAGGGCAAAAAAATTACCCTGTGCATTTTATATAGCATATATGACTATGTGAAACGCACAGGGTAATCTCAGGGTATCTAAAATTACTAAACAGGAAAGTCTATTTACTCACTGCTGAACTCTCGAACACTAGGGGTGCTGAACAGGAAAGTGGTCCATTGCCAACAGGTTATATTCAATCTTTTCATTGGACCTATTCCAAAAATTTTATGGCGGGGTTATTAATACGAGATTGTGTATAGAAAGATTAAAATAACTAATGTGCCTTTTATTGCTGTCTTATAGTCCAATAAAATGCATGCATGTGCTGCTGTAACACAAAAACAATTATTGTTTATTGTCCTAAATTATTTCCTAGTTTCCCTATTGCCAATACTCCACCTGTTTTCACATAATTTTTAGACTTTTGACACTAACCTCCATCAAATGCAGCGGACAGCGATTGCTTCTTACATGGTTACTACGGGCTGCTGCAGCATGAACATTTTCCAAGTTCTGCGCTTCTTACTGAGAAATTCTCTGTTCTGATGACTGTACAATTTTTGACACTGGAGGCTCCTTCCATAAACCGGAACAAACATGTCCATGTGAAAAGATTTATTATATAACACACATTCCGAGTAATCTGATTGGACGAGGGGCTTTCAACTAGTGTTGAATGCTAAATCCTTCTGTAACCCCCTGACAAGGGCACTATTTAGTGTGTGGGACAAGGAATTGCACACCCTAGCACACAAGCTTTCCGTTTAACACTATTAGGAATTTAGCCCCAAACCTGGATACGGATATTCTGATATTCTAAAGTGAAGTAAGTGGAAATGTAAAAAGAAACTTACAAGGTTTAAATAACTGTCCACCACCTCCTTGGATTATTCTCCTCACCATTTGGCTACGCAGTCCCAGTAAGAATTAAAAATGAATTAAACTAACTGTTGGTTACCAGCTGCGCCAGTCATGGTTGATTATTTCCACCAGTCATGGAAGGATATGTGTAGGGCGGAGCAGGTTAAATAATAACATATAACTGGTTAATTGATCTGTTGATTGATAAATTGTTTTATTATAAACTGTTGTTTAAAAGCAATATCCAACTCAAGGTCATGTTGTCGTACTGAATATCAGCACATGACAGCCTGCCCTAGAGTGTGATATTGCGTTTATACAACAGTTCCACAAACACCATTGAACTGAATTCCAGTTGCTGCTATTGTCAGAGATGCTGCAGAAAACGAATCACCACATGACAAATCAGATTTAAGAGTGAACACCACCTTTGATGGCTAGATACAAATAAATGAATGCAGTTACATCATGTGGTCTAATTATTGTTAGTGATCATAATAATATTTGTCTTTTCTTGACAGAGTAAATGAGCTCTATGTGGATGACCCAGATAAAGACAGTGGAGGGAAGATTGAAGTGAGTTTAAACATCAGTTTGCCAAACTTACACTGTGATTGTGAGTATATACATAAAACACATCAATATTCATGTTTTTTGTTTTGTTTTTCTCAGTTTTCCTAATTATAAGAGAGACAATATTCATATTTTGTTTTACCCTGGTTTTCCTATTTATAAGAGAGAAAATTGTCTTAGTTGTTTTACTGCTATTTCCGTGATCGTGTCAATAAAAAAAAAATGTTGTTCACAGTTGACTAAACCGAGACTTCCGGCACAGAAAATGAGATTTAACTTACCATCATACTGTGAATTTTCAGTTTATGTACTGAAAAACTGAACTTGTCAAAGGGAGCAAAACTTCCCCGTCTCTATGCAAATGTTACGTAAATAGCACTCGCGTGTATGGTAAAACTCTAAAACTGCTGTGTCATCATGTTCTTTACGTATCATAGGCTGTAATTTGCTTTCTCGATAGCAAAAAAAAAAACGATGGTCTGGATTTTCTGGTGTGACGGGGTGAATCAGAACATTTCAACACAAATGTTTAACCAGATTTTGGTACTTGAAGTTAAAATCCAAAGAGTTCTCAGATAGCATGGGGAAATGGACAGTGTAATACTAGCCATTGTACTGGGATTTTATTGCACATGCTAAACAGGAAGTTGATCGGAGGAATGCTTCTTTACTGATGACATAATTACATAAACATTTATTACTGCAATGTCATTGTGCAATGTGCAGTTTTAACTCAAATTTGTATTAGAGTATTGTCAATTGTAAGAGACTTGCAATAATTTACAGTTGATTTGCCTTTAATTATTTATTTTTTTTCCCCCTTATAATTTTTCAAATTCGTCATTGCAAATTTTTACCGATCTTCGGGCTCTCCCCTGTTAACCAACAGCCACCCACTAAGGAGGGCAAAGTTCTATACACCTACTTTCAGTTGAGTGGGTTTACATGTGCTCATGATTGGCTCTTGTCGCTCCAATTGATGGGGGAGGACAAGTACAGTATGTTACCCCTCTGCTCAGCCAATTTTGCTCCCCTGGACTCTCGCCATGGGTGACTGTGGCATCGTCTTGGGATCACTCATTTGTTCTTAACCTGTATGCAGGGTCACGAGGGCCCTGGAGCCAATTCCAGGATGTTTGGAGCATGGGTTGGGGTAGACCCTGGACAGGGGGGGAAAAACCATTGCAAGGCACTCACCCACACACACAAGGGCAATTTGGTGATACAAGTTAAACTAATCTGCATGCTTTGGTAACGTGGGAGGATATCAGAGTACCCATCACGCACGGGGACAGCATGCGAACTCCACGCACACAGACCTGAGGTGGGAATCGAACCCTTGGCTCTGGAGGGGTGAGGCGACAGTGCGACCACTATGCCACCATGCCGACCTGTCTTGTGATCGGTGAATTAAAAACACATAAACTTCTAAATGGCATGATTGATTTATTCGATTGGACACTTTCCTTATTTAATTGACACTAACTTAATATAAATATATTAGTTTTTTATAAATGTTATGTAAAACAAAGTCCCACAAATACAGTTGATGCTATTGTCAGAGATGCTGCAAAAGCGGAATCACCTTGTGACAAATCAGATTCATTTGAATTGAAGAATTAACACTTTGATGGTTAGATAAAAAATAAATAAATGCAGTTATATCATGTCTAATTATCGTTAGTAATCATAATGATGTAGCAACAAATATTTGACATTTGTCTTTGTCATTTGTAAATGAGCTCTATGACCCAGATACTGTATATCAAGTGAATTAAAAATACATAAACCTTTAAATAGAATGATTTCTTTATTCAATTGGACACTTTCCTTATTTAATTGACAATAACATGTTAACTGAATATAAATATATTAGTTTTTATTATAAAATGTTGTATAAAAATAGTTTTTTAAAATAATCTATGGATAATTAAAAATAATATAATACATTAGAACTAAAATATAGTTATTATAATATTAGAACAAATATGTGATGTTATTAATCACAATTATCATATTTTTAAAAACTCCACATGTTCTAAAAATGTGACTGGCCCAGTATGAAATACTTAAAGAAACATCTTCCTGGAAAAAAATCCTCCCAGAACACAGTGTACAGTACTTTCAGCCCCCGCCCATTACCCAAGCTAAATTGTGAACTCAAGGTCATGTTGTTGCACTGAATATCAGCACGGCTGTGATGTGGTCATAGACACGAGGACACAGGCAGAAGGCGTCACAGCCATGCTGATATTTAGTACAACATGAGTGTGATGTTGCATTTATACAACAAAAAGTCCCACAAATACCATTTAATTGAGTTGACGCTATTGTCAGAGATGCTGCAGAAGAGGAATCACCACATGACAAATCAGAGTCATTTGAATTGAAGAATTAACACTTCTTTGATGTTTAGATAAAAATAAATGAATGCAGTTATATCATGTCTAATTATTATTAGTTATCATAATGATGTAGCAACAAATATTTGACTTTTGTCTTTGTCATCTGTCATGAGTAAATGAGCTCAGATATGTCAAGTGAATTAAAAATACATAATCCTCTAAATAGGATTTCTTTATTCAGTTGAAAACTTTCCTTATTTAATTGGCTGAATATATTAGTTTTTAATTATAAAATTGCATGTGTATATATCAATTAGAACTAAAATACAATTATTATAAAAAATATGTGATAATATTATAATTATGATTATTAATATTATTAAAAACTCCATGTTCTACAAACGTGACCATTAGAGTTCCAGATACCTGAAGAAACATCCTGTAAATAAATCCTCCAGAACATGGTGTACTCTCAGCCCCTGCCCATTACCCAATCTAAATTGTGAACTCCGACTGGTAAAAAGTGCTTATGTTGATGTTTAAAGAAGAGAACGTGTGATGTCTTTCTCTGCCTTTCGGATGAGTCATAAGCACAGCACTCGCTTCACAATAATGACTTCATATACTGTAATGGCATGTTTTTCCACATAATGCCTTATTTCTTTTTTTTCTTTTTCTTTTTTTTTTTTATCTTGAATAAAACTTTTGGCTTTTGTAAGATGTCACATTATTGGCGAGAGCATGAAATGAGGTTGTCATTACATGCCTATAACCTTTAAAGGCACTGAAAAGATGCAGACTATTAAATGCTTTTAAATCTGTCTGACTTAGTGTAGCCCCCAGGCTCTTGACTAAGAAATCCAACATCTAATACTGGTAATCCTTTCTCGAAAGCATGTGGAAGATCTTAAGCCCAGCGTTGTCCCTGTTTTGCATTTAAATAGTTTTTTTTTCTTCTTTTTTTTCCCTGGACATTTTCGTTGCATTTCCGCAAATTATAGTTGATCATTTAATGTTTCATTTTCATAAACGTCAGAGGTGTTAATCCTGTTATGTAACCTTTTCCCTCTAGTGACCTTTACTAATAAGGCATCATCTCATGGTTTATTTTGGAATGGAAAAAGTGACGTGCAAGGCATATTTTTTCTTCTTCCAGCACATACTTTTCTGTACATGTTTTTTGAGCGAGATTCCGTGTTCGGGCACACACACGTATGACTGTCCACTGTTCTGTCAGTTCTGAGTGATCTAACCGGCATGTGGCATTGAGCTGGGTTTGGGTAAACGTTTTTATTTACCTCATGTTGACTGGTGAGTATTGTTCTGCTTGGATGGAAAACGGTTTTGTTTTCTGGAGAACTAAAGGTTTGCTCAACAGCTGTGTTGTATTGTATTGGATCCTGCCAGTATGAGTGCCAAAAGTCTGGGGTGAGGGGGTTAGTGTTTTGTTTTTCTTTCAGCTCAAAGCGTTCTGGTCTGCCAAATATTTGAGAACCCCTACTGTTAACTTTTTTTTTTCCATCGTAATTTGAAGCATTCTAACCTTGCTTTCTTTTTCTGTCAGTGGTGGGGTTGGATATCCAAGATGAAATGGGACGTCATGAAGTTGGCCACATAGAAAACTCCATGAAGGTGGCACTTAACAACGGTTATGGCTGTCGCTTTGAGGGAGAATTCAGCATTAATAAAGTAAGAAACTGATCATGTACACCATAAAGACGTTTCTAATTCTGGGGAAAAGGATGTAGTTTATCGTTCAAGCAGACATGTTATTATTTTAAGTGAAATCATTGATGACGAAACAGTGTAGTGCCAGCAGTGCCAAAAAATTGTGTCAGCCACTTACGAAATGGAAAAAATGATTGCTCAGATAGCATACTAACTAATTCTAAAACTAAGTGTATTCAAAACTCAAGAGCAGTCTGAGGTGATTTTGTAAGTATCAGGATGCCTGAGGGCTTGCATTCTTTCAACTCCAGGTTCCTGGAAATTTCCACGTCTCCACACACAGCGCCACAGCGCAGCCGCAGAACCCCGACATGACCCACGTCATTCATAAACTCGCCTTCGGGGACAAGCTTCAGGTTACTCTTTCATCCAGTGCATGATTAATTATTCAGCAGAAATGGAGTTCACGTCATTTTAAAGAGAATGTATACTTGGTGTTGCAGGTGCAAAACGTCCAAGGGGCTTTCAACGCCCTCGGTGGGGCCAACAAACTCCAGTCTAATGGTATGGAGCATATTTCATGTATATATATGATATAGTTTATGGTATATCTTGGAATCAAGTTGCTTAACACTGTAAGCAGGTTAATATTATGCTTGCAGTTAAGTATTGTGTAATGATGTAATATTGATGTAAATCTCTCTCTCTTTTTTTTTTTTTACATGCAATATAAAGATTCAAATGGATTACATGTTAGCATGGAGAAACATGCAGCATTACATCACAGCAATGACTCAGACTACCTAAAAGATTTTAGTTTTTTTTTTTTTACATTAATTTTTTTTCCCCCAAAACACCAGTATAGCAGCACTTTGACAGTTACTGTAATTACACAGAATTTATTTGAAAGAAAAAGTGGAGATTATGATATTAAGCGTTAAGCTGAGTCAACTGTGTCCGCTTTTGTGATATTTTAGTAAAAGGTAGGTTAGTGTAATATGAGCCACCTAGTGGATACTGTTAATTAATTTGTGTCAAAAAAGAAATATCAATCTTTGTTTTAACAAATGTCATTCACAATCATATTATAATTAATATGCAAGGCTTTGCTGTCCTAAATCTAAATGTCGATCTGACTCCGCAGCTTTGGCCTCCCACGATTACATCCTCAAGATCGTTCCCACTGTGTATGAGGACCTGTCAGGAAAGCAGAAGTTCTCCTACCAGTATACTGTGGCAAACAAGGTAAAATAACAAAATTAAAATGTGACCGCTTCATAGCAAACATCTTTTTATCTTTGATATAACAGCGCCAACGCAAATCATGAACCTGTTCGTTTCCAGTTTTTTTATACATCATAGGTATGTAACTGTTGCCCTGGTTATTAACTTAGTCAGATGAGTTGACTGGCTTAAGCACAGTAATATCATGTTCGGCCAACCAGTTAATGGTAGTTTTGGCACTGTGGGTAGGTGCTTAGTCTTGCTGGAAAAAAAAATTGACATGTCCATAAAGCCTGCCAGCAGATGGAAAACTGAAGTGCTGTGAAATCTCCTGGTAGATGGCTGCATTGTTTTTGGATTAATGAAACACAGTCGACCGCAGATGACATGGCACCGTAAATCATCCCAGACTGTGGAAACTTCACACTGGACTCACACAAACAACTTGAATTCTGTAATCCCTGTCCATCTGTAATGACCTTGATTTCCAAATACAATGCGAAATGTTCTGTAATTTCTAAGAGGACTTTGGACAGTCCCGTTCTTGAGATGCTTCTGACATTGTCTCTGGTTCATTATTGGATTGATGCAAGGAATGCAAAAGATGTAGCCCGTTTTCTGAAGATGGCTGTGTGTGGTGGCTCTTGATGCACTGACTCCAGCCAGACTCCACTTCCCATCCCAATGTTTTGAAACAGCTTTGCTTGGCGATGCTCATAAAGCTGCAGTCATCCATGTTGCTTGGGCACCTTCTCTTACCACACTTGTCCTTCGTGGAGAGGTCGATCATCTTCTGGACAACTGTCAAGTCAGCAGTCTTCCACATACTTTTACTCAACTAGATTGAGAGACGCACCGTATGCATAGTGTATAAAATATTATAATGTTTTGAAATACTGGATTTTCATGAGCTATAATCTGTAACCGTTGAATTTCAAATATAAAATATAGCAAGGTTTCATTTAATGTGGACTGAATATAGAATAGAATAGAAAAGAGTTGAACTTTTTCGAATAAAATAATTTTATTTGATTAACGCATGTTATTTATTTTTTTCTTTTGCATTTGAAATGCACCGTGTTTGTGCTTTTGTGTATGTGGTTACGTATTCGACTTTGAGGTTTGTCAGTATCGCGTCACCTCTTTTGGTAATTATTTTCCTGTAACACTACACCCCAGCATGTTTTATGACAAGACTGAACAGGTGACGGTGAAAGTGCTAGCTCTAGGTAGTCATCATGAAAGCATTTTGTTTTGGAAAGGAAACTGCCAATGTATTGAACACATGGTTTTGTGTGCAGGTGTTCTCGTTAGTGTAATTGGTGTTAACATGTGACGAATGTCTGATTTTATAGACCTAATCTACATAAATGGATTAATATGGCACTTTTTTTCTTTTGGTCTCAGGAATACGTGGCATACAGTCACACAGGGCGCATCATCCCAGCCATTTGGTTTCGTTATGATCTGAGCCCGATCACGGTGAAATACACAGAGAGGAGGCAGCCCCTCTACCGCTTCATCACCACTGTAAGACTCGCACTGGAATTATTACAGAGTATAAATAAGGAATATAAATAGTAGATTATATATAAAGAATATACTGTAATATAGTACAAAGAATAAATTTCATCTACACTCTATTCGTACGTCATGCTTAATCTACATTTACAGTAAGATCAGTACAGCATCACTTTACATCACAATTTATTCACTTGCTTTAATGCTTTTCCTTTTCTTTCCTCAGATCTGTGCCATAATCGGTGGGACTTTTACAGTAGCTGGCATCATCGACTCGTGTATATTCACAGCTTCCGAGGCATGGAAGAAAATCCAAATAGGCAAGATGTCCTGAGTGTCCGTCTCATTTGCCAGGCATCTTATTTATATCCCGCTGACTGTCCGGAACTGCCCTGGTATTCCACTGTCAACTCTCGTTTCCCTTTAAGAAATGTATTTTGACATTACGCCATTTCCACCCATCCTGTTGGCTGAAAGTTCTCAACATGGCTGTTGCACAGGTCAGAGAGTAACTGTCCTAGATTAAGAGAATGCAGTTTTTGTTTTGTTTTTTTAATTAGGATGTACTTTTACATTTTTTTATAGAATTATTTCTTGATTGTATTTTTCTACGTTTGGCAGTGTGTGAAGTCCTGCACAGTTCCCAGCTGTTAGTTTGTATTATACAGATGTCCATCAGAAGTACTGTTTCTCCTGTATATTATTAACTGGATGTTTTTTGCTTGTCCGAAACCGGTAATTTATCATAATCTCTGCATAATTACAGTATGTCAAGCGATGTAATATGCGGTGAGATTTAGATTGTAATAATGAGTACCCAGGACTTCTAGGTTTCTTTTATTAGTTGCACAAAGATAATGGAGGTCGTGTTACCCTAGTGTTTTGAAAAGCATGAAATACTGAATTCTTCATTGTCAAAATCACCCTAGTGTTTACTGAGTTACACAAATGGCTATTCGTGCCTTAAAGTGTTTTTTAAATCGACCGAGCTCGGTCGGTGGAGGTAAACCCGTTCTCAAAATGTGTTTCATTGATGTTAATGCATCCTCTTAATCGCAAACCAGATACTAATGGTATTTTTTTTTTTGTGTTAAAAATTTAGAAAAGCTGGTCATTTGTTTTGAGGTAAATTATCATTGTACTTCCCCACCAAAGGATTTTAAATGAAGTGTATGGATTTTACTTTGTAATGTTTCTTTCATAGGAATTGTTAATTATTTTATTGTTATCACCGTATGTGGAAAACCGTTTATGTAATTTGTTTACTGCCGGTCAAAGGCCGACCATGGAACGAGGAAATGACTGATTCCAACTCTGATTTAATAGAAATCATGTTAAATAAGTGGGTGGAGCCTTATTTATGAAATATAGCAGTACAGTTATCTTATCGTGTAAATAGGACATAACCAGCACACAATGAATTGAATATTCAGTTAAGCTTGTGACTAACAGTGTAATTACTTCTATCTAAAGCATTGGGCTCATTTTAGCAGTAAGTAATACGTATAGTGTTGTACTTGTTCTTACTGTGGCCTTACACCCCCCCGGGGTCGAGGGTTGGACCCTCTTGATCCAGTACAGGGTGGTATGGTGGCGTATTGATTCTCACTGTGGCCTTGCACCTCCAGGCAGGAGGGTCGGAGTGTGTGGAGTTTGTGTGTTCTCCCTGTGCTTGGTGGGTTTCCTCCGGGTACTCCAGTTTCCTCTCATAGAGATGCAGATTGGGCTAATTGTTGTTTCCAAATAGCTTGTAGTGTCTGAGTGTGTGTGTTTTTGTGCCCTGCCATGGATTGGCACCCCACCAAACGTCCAGTGTATACCTCTCCTAGCACCCTTAGGCCCCTGGGATGGGCTTCAGGCCCCTGCAACCCTGTACAGGATAAGCAGTATAGGAAATGAGAGAGGGGGTGAACGAGGGACACAGTAGGATGTAAAAATAATCCCGTCTGTTTTAATATTTGGTTAGATTTAATTCTCGTCTATGATTGGTTAGATCTCCACCGGTCTTAAAGTGTGAGCCAAACCTAGTACATGAAGATGAGACTTAACTGATTGATTGTTTTATCCAGTAATCAATTTTAATGTGTTAAACAAGGGAAACCCTGTAAATTAGTAGTAAAAGAAACAAAATGACAAGTGCAAAGGACTGCATGCTTAGAAGGGTATTTTTAACTGTCTGCCTTTTCTCCCTCAATCTCAGTCTTTCTGGAAAATTGTTCTTGTCCTGGAATCTCAAATGTGATGAATGTGCATAGTGCATGAGCTACAAAGTGACCGTTATCTGCAGTACTGCTGTCCTTTTACCGAATGTCAAACATTTACAAATGTAATTACCAGCTGTAATGCAACAAACAGGCTGATTATGTCCTATCTACTCTATATGATATCTGTGATAACAGTGTTTCAGAAGTACACATGGCATATATTTAATAAATAAGGTTGGTAACCAATAACGAATTGTTCATTTATCAAACAACGCAATCAGACTCAGACATGGGAAGGTACACTCAACGCACCCTGCGCAGTTATGCTTTTTGTTCCTATCTGGATGTCTGCCCTAATGATCTGCCCAGGTTTAATGTACTTTGATCAGACAAAATCAATCATAAACAACTTTGTCATCCCACTTTGTTTTTGGTCAGTGTGACCAGGCCTTCCGTGTTACTGAACCACTTCTTAACATTCCTGTTTAATTCAGACTGAATCATTGTAAATAATAAAAATAAATAAAAATTTTAATGAATTCAATTCATCAGTTGCTAACATTATTGGCAAAGCAGCTTCCAACAATACGCTCTTCCTCTGTTTTGTTGCCCGCTTTTCTTGTCTGAAATTAGATCGATTGAACCGATTTAAAAGAAGATAAATTGCTTTATTATTTTTCCCATTCTGGGAATTCATTTTTGTACAAATAAACAAAACAAGCTTACACTTCATAACAAGATAAATGCATCAGGAGTTAAAATATTTTTCTATTTGTGACTGGTGTAATGGTGCCACCCAGTGGCAGCTGAGAGAACATAGTGGGAAGGGGAAGGAAGGGCAGAACAGTTCGGATTGTAAAGCAAGGCTGAAGCCAGATAGCTCAGCTCCGTCAGGAGCCAAGACGGATCCAATAAGGCCTTTCGGACGATGTTACAGGTTAGATGTCGCAGGGCAACGTTCCTCACTTATGGCGAGCTCCGGCATCGAAAAGAACTCGCTCATGCCTTCTTCACCGAGCTGGCCGTACTCGTTGTTGTAGAAGGTCTGACCACTGAGCTGAGTGAAGAAAGTTGGCCGGTGCCTGCTCATGCTTATGCTGTTCTCACTTGAGCCTTCAATCAGGTGTTCTGTACTGTTACCTGCTGCCATACTAGAAGGCAGAAAAGAGTAGCGGTACAGTTAAGTGTTTAGGCCTTTGGGAGAAAAGAACTTGTACAGCCATGATTTACACCCCCTTTCCTTTATAACAAGCAGGTAGGTTTCAATAGTGTCCTTGATGGATCAAAGAATGTATTCTGTTATTAACATAACTTTTATATTTGGAGATATTTAAAGAATTTAAACACTTACGTCAACATGACTCCTCTGTGCTTGTGCTCGAGCCTCTCCAGCTCTTCTGAGGCCAACACCATTCCACTGTCTGTCTGGCTGTCCTGCAGAGACATGACAGGCTTAATGTAAAGAGTATACACTTTATATATTTTTTTCTATTATATTGTGCAAAATGTGATCCATATGAGTTATCAACTGAGATCACGTACTGTACCGTGAGGGACGTACTGTACTTTTGACTGTGCAGAATAACAGAACACATTTATGAGAGTAAAATCTCCCTTTATTTCTCGATATAATCGCCTGCCACACTAATGCACTTATGACAGCATTTCAGTAGTGCTTGGATACCATCAAGGTAAAAAGATTTCTCAGTAGACCCGGAGCCATGAATGTTCGCGCATTGGGAACAGTGGGCTCTGAGCCACCTCGGGCCAGGATCGTCATTCACGGACATGCAGCATTCAAGATGTTTGCACCATTCAAATGTTTAATGTATGCGTCATCAGCATTCTTAGCTTGTAAATGTCTGTAAATGTCTATAGGTTTTACACCTCATTGCAGAAAAATTTCAACACAAGCCTCAGGTCCCGGTTTGATTTGAACATGTGTAATGGGTTTGACTAAAAATGAATCAGTCTTTTACATAAGAACTATATTCTAATGCATATGTAAAGTGTCCAGTGAATGCATTTACAGAGTTTATTATTATTATTATCCATATTAATAATAATAATAATAATAATGATAATGAAGAAAAAAGTATCATGGGAGAAAAATTACATGAAAGCCGCAGTTAATTTTCACATCAAACATCAGAATAAAGAAAAGGTATAAATGTTTTGAAGGTGTTTGAATGTTTTATTGTTGCTCACGGCATGGATGGAACTTTTTAGAAACTGCTGAAAACCAACAACCATACCATGGTTAATTACTGATTACACATTTTTTCCATTCTGATAATAGATGTGAACAATAACTAAAGCTCTTGCCATGTATCTCTATGATTTTTTGCCATTGTGCTGCTGCCCCATGATTGGCTAATTAGATAACTTTGTGTCATGTTTCTAATAAAGTGAAATAAGTATACTGTATTTGAATATCCTGTTTTCATATAATTTAACTCAGTTTTCAAAATATAATTCAGTTGTTATACACTATAAAAATACATTATTTAAAATAAATATATATATTGCAAATGTCATGCCATGAAGGATGCAACTGAAGAAATGGGTTAAATCTTTGTTAATGGACTTAGACTACACATTCAGCAGAAGCTTCGATGAACATGAGCAGCTTTGAATGAAAGCGCTTACGTGATGTGACTTGTGAGAGGTCATCACCATCGGCAGCTCTTCAAAAGTTTTCACCCGTGAATGACATGCCGTAGAGGGGCTCACCATCACACACCCAGAGAACGGCACACAGTTATAGTATCTGTGGAAAAAGGAAAACATTGTGGCATTGGAGGACAGCCTACCTTACACTGATTAGCCATAACTTTAAAACAACCCCATGGGCTTAGATGAACCTTGCGTCACCATGATCTTACCATCAGTTTACTGGTATATAATTAATAATCAATGGAATTCTATTTATCTGGTATTGGTGTTGTGGTCATCAGCTATCAGCTATACCTGGAGAAATGTTTTCAGAAGCATCATTGCATATGGCTTTTATTTGGATGTTCCCAAGACTTTTGCACAATACTGTAAATAAAACAGCTGTTAGGTTTTACTGAGCATGCTGGAGAATATGTGTTCTTTTGGTAACTTTGTCACACTCGCTCCTTTCTATTTTCATGCAAAAATACCAGTGATGCAGAAATCAATGACCATTATTGATTTATTTATTTTTTCCCATCTGAAAACTGGTCTGTCATGTAATATGTCGCTTTCTTTACAGGCGTGCAAATATTCTTCTGTAATGTTATTTCTTCATTAATTGTAGTGTATCTTTGTAGGGAATGGTCTTGTACATAATAATGCAGACATAATAAACTCATATAACAAAATTTGTACTACAGATAATATGGCGTCTAAGACTTTTGCACAGTAATGTATGTGCCACCATCCCTATGACAGTAGTGTTATTGCTGTACTAGGTACTAATGTACTGTATATTTACACAATCAATGTTGTTGGTGCCAGAAAGGCTAGTTTAAGTATTTCAGATACTCCTAAGATTTTATATTAACTCAGATAAGCCTTAAAAAAAAGAAAAAAGAAAAAAAGACCCTGATCGACTCTCCAGTTTTCTATGCCCATGAAAGCCTCAGATTTCTTTCCTTGGCCGCCAGGAGGCGAACCCAATGTTGTGTTCTGTTCTTCTATTTTAAAGTTTGTTGTTTTGTCTATAACAAGATGCTTTACAGCTCACCATGGTTGTAAAGAGTAATTGAGTGACTTTATTCAATCTGGCCATTTTCTTTTGACCCAACACCTCATGCTTACCCTTTTTTTCTACATCATTATGTTCTAAATCCTGCACAAATCTCATGATCAGAAAAAAAAAAAACATGATCAGAATTTTGTGAAATACTCTAACCAGGATTTCTGGTACCAACATCTTTGCTGCTAGCAAAGTCAGCAAGACCTTCTTCATATCGATGTTTGATGTGAACATGAAACGAAGAGCTTGACCTGTATCTGCATAGTTTTTCTGCATTTGCTTAATTAGATAACTGTATGAATGCACTGGTGTACCGATGCTCTTCATACAGGTGATAAATGAGTGTATACTGCTTTCTAGGTGTACAAATATGCTCTAATCAAAGGCCGAGCACAAGCTGTCTAATCAAAGTATGGATTGCACAAAAGACCAAAGACAAAAAGTTGTGTGGTTTTGGGTTAGAACAAAACAGGGTTAAAGCTTTTGTTAAAGAACATTAAAGTGAACATATGAATTATTAATGTAACTTTTTTTTTTTCAGTTTCAGTGTACTGTATTTGTGTATATCTGTCTTTCTAAACGTAGTACCTTGCTGGCAGTGTATTGCAGGCCAGTCTCAATTCTTCCTCTGATGGAGGTCTGGACGAGGCCTGAGAAAAGCCATCATCCTCTGAGCTCTGTGAGCCGCTGTAGGGGATGTCCTGCCAAAAAACGGAAATAAAACATCACATTCAATCACTCATCATCTATACCACTTCATCCTGTATAGAGGGTTGCAATGGAATGGAGCCTATCCCAGGAGGCTTAGGGCACGACACGGGGTTACACCCTGGACCGGGTGCGAATCCATCGCAGGGTACACACATACACACACTCATTCACACACTACGGGAAATCTGCCTAATCTGCGTGTCTCTGGACTGTGGGAGGACTGTGGGAACACGGGATAAACATGCAAACTCCATGCACAATCAAACCTGGATGGGAATCGAACTCGGACCCTGTAGGTACACGAAGACTAAGCCACCATGCCGCCCGCAAAAACATTTAAATCTCTACATATAATGTCTTTTCACTAACCTAAATAAAAGAGATGCGATGTTAAAGTTAGTCTTATTTCTCACCGGTAAGCTGTTGTCTTGTAAGAGATCTCCCAGTATCTCTACCAGGGCAGGGAACGTGGGTCTTTCCCTGGGCTCACCCTGCCAGCAGGCCAGCATGATTCCGTATCTACCAGCAGGGGGACACATACGCACATTTTCTCATCTAAAGTTCAGTTTATAGTTTCCTCTTTGTAATATACAGATTACATTTATTAAAATAAGTGAAATCTAGTGAAGAAGCGTGCTCACATTTCCGGCGAGGCCGTCTCAGGAGCTCTCATCCTGGTGCCGTCTTTCAGCCGTTTACAGAACTCCTCGTCGATCTGGACACCGGGGTAAGGCGAAGCACCTGTGATGGAGAACTAGGTTATCTGTCTGACATTTTAGGTTATTTAGCTGTCAGCGCTGATTAATTCTTACAAACCATGAAACATATTTAATTTTTTTGTTGATTATCCAGTCACCTCTTACCTAATGAGAAAATCTCCCACAACAGCACGCCAAAAGACCACACGTCACTCTGGCTGGTGTAGACTTTGTCAAAGATGCTCTCAGGAGCCATCCACTTAAGTGGCAATCTGGCCTGATAGAAAAAGCAAATGCACATCAAGCTGAGTTCAAAAGGGGTTCACGTCATCCGAACCAGCAGCACTTTTCAACCGCCTGAGAAAAGTGGAGCCATTCTATAAATGTCGGAGCAATTCTTGTTCTAGTCACAATTACGTTATTAGGAATTCATTTACACATGCACAATCGTTCAATTATGCAATCAGTCAGGCATGTGGCAGCAGCACTATGCATAAAATTATAAAGCTACAGAATGTGCCCTCAGTGACTGACTATGGCTTGGGTAACTGTGCTAGACCGATCTTCTGAGATTTTCACACACAGCAGTATTTATCACCTGATGTTTTCCAATCTGCAAAACTGTGTTCAGATTCCTGGTCGAGCAAAGCCTGATTTTGCTTACTTTTGTATTCAAGGTTTGACATCTCGTGCTCATTAAGATGCTTTTCTGCTCACCACGGATGTAAAGAGCGGTTAGTTGGTTACTAATACTTCTTGTCAGCTCAAACCAGTCTGGTGAGTCTAGTCTAATAATAATAATATAAAATTAATAATATATTACTGGTCAATATATTAAATAATTTAATAATATAAAAGTAGAAATATAAGTAGAAATAAAAGTAGAAATATAAGTAATATAATGTTTTTTGTCTTTATTGAAATATAACTATATGGTCAATTCATATATTGCTATATAATAATAAATATAAGCACTAGTTTCCTATATATGGAAATGTATTATTTAATACATTTCCATATTACCATTTTACCATATTATCCATATTATATTACAATATATTGCCATTTTTTCCCTAATGGTTGTAAGCAATGTGTTTTAGCTATGCACCATGCACAGGTGAATGTGTGTGAAAATCGCAGGAGATCCGCAGTTTCTAAAACATCAGTCCATCTTAGACCAACAACCATGCTGTAGTGACAGAGATCCCAATCTCTCCCCAATCTGATGTTTGATGTGAAGATTGACTGAAGCTCTTGACATATACTGTATATCCATGATTTTTTTGCATATGCGCTATTGCCAGATGTTTGGCCACTTAGACGATTGTGCAGTGCCTCTAAATAAATGGATGGTCAGTGTATACATGCATTTTTTTTCGAGCATCCAAACTCTTTTACATTTTCAAGTGCTAAATTTTGCACGTTTTCGTACAGCTCTAAGATGAGGCATTAGTTTCCTTCAAAGCACTGTTAGTTGAAAGTTTTCAGCCATTTGGAACATTTACAGTGGTGCGAGAAAAGCACTTCGAATGGGCTATTTGACACAAATGGTTTCTTTTCTCACTTACGTTGCCTTTCCGAACGTAATCTGGGTCCTTGTAGATGTCACGAGCCAGCCCGAAGTCACAGATCTTCACCACGTTATTCTCTGACAGCAAAATGTTCCGAGCTGCCAAGTCTCGATGGATGCACTGGCAGGACAAGATCGCAGAGGAAATTGAAAGAATTGCATGCAGGGAGATTTGTGCACAGACATTTGTCTCACTAAAAGTGCCTCCTGATTGTAATTTATGCATATTATTGTATTTCCTACTGGTTTAATAAAAATGTCAGAAATTAAAATAAAAAAAAATATATATATACCAGTCAAAACCTAAATCTCCAACATATTGGGGTTAATAATTTAGTGACCTCAGAAATCCTCTGATGAGACTGTGGATTGAAACCTGAGTGTTTTACAATTAGCTTAGAAAGCTGATGTTATATTTATTGTAAATGACATTAATAGAAAGCTTATGTTGTGTGGAAATTCATCTATCAGCCATAATTTAATGCACAATGATATTTGTTTATATTTATAATTATATAATAATAATATATAATTATACAATTATTCAAATGAATACTGAATACAGATTGATTTTGTTTACAATGTAAAATTCTATAGAATTGGTTATATATTTAATTAGAATAAGCATTATGATTTAATCTCTATCACTTCTTTAGCAGCACTCCTTAAATAATGCACTTCTTTTTCATTAGGCTCTCCTGAACAAGTAAAGGTAGGCCATGGCACAAATGAACAATTTTCCAGACATCCTGATCTTGATCCTCCCTTTCTCCATCCACGTCTCACCATTTCTGTTCTTTTTCATTAGTGGAAAACCCAGCAGTGGTAGGGCTCGAACCCTGATCAGCCTCCCAAAGCCTAATCTGCCTGATTTTAATAAATTATTGCTTGGTACAAGTTCATTGCTCAAAGTTAACTTGAACTGGAATTACCTTACGAGATGCCAGGAACTCCATCCCTCGTGCCACCTGGTAACTGTAGCATATTAGATCCTCTATTGTAAGAGGCTTCTTCCAGAGGTCCTCCACTTAAAATCAATAGAAACAAGATGATATAAACATGATGTAAACAAAAATTGGGGTAGTGAACCAATGCAGAAAATCAGCATGATTTATAATTTACAACCATTGAGGTCATTTAGTTGTAAACAGCGATGGCTTTCATGAGCCATAAAATGCATTTTTTAAAATTACTATCATGAATATATATTTAGTTATTTTTACTTTGTATTTACAACATGAAACAAAAAAACACATTCAGATACCTGCCTTTTTTTTATTAATGTATTTATATATTTATGTACATATTCCTTCACTCATTCATCATCTATACCTGTATATTTATGCTGTATACAGGGTTGCGGGGGGGCCTGGAGCTTATCTCAGGAGACTTATGGCACGAGGCAGGGTACATCCTGAATGGAAAATAGGGTGCTAATCCATCACACACTCATTCCACGCACTATGGGCCAATTTGGGAACACCAATTAGCCTAATCTGCATGATTGTGGGAGGAAACCGGAAATTAACCCAGTTTGAACTCAGCTTGATGTGCATTTGCTTTTTCAGGCCAGATTGCCACTTAAGTGGATGGCTCCTGAGAGCATCTTTGACAAAGTCTACACCAGTCAGAGTGACGTGTGGTCTTTTGGTGTGCTGCTGTGGGAGATTTTCTCATTAGGTAAGTGGCAAGTCTGAGTGAGTGGATAATCTTAAATATGTTTCATGGCTTATCCAGGGTTTGTAAGAATGAATCAGAATATATACAGGGTGGGCCATTTATATGGATACACCTTAATAAAATGGGAACGGTTGGTGATATTAACGTCCTGTTTGTGGCACATTAGTATATGTGAGGGGGCAAACTTTTCAAGATGCTGGTGACCATGGTGGCCATTTGGAAGTCGGCCATCTTGGATCCAACTTTTGTTTTTTCAATAGGAAGAGAGTCATGTGACACATCAAACTTATTGGGAATTTCACAAGAAAAACAATGGTGTGCTTGGTTTTAACGTAACTTTATTCTTTCATGAGTTATTTACAAGTTTCTCTTTGTTCACAGCCATCGACATGTCGAAGAGACGTGATGAGCGGATCGAAATTGTGTTGATATCTGGTGAACGCAGTAACCGGGTCATTGCAGCAGATTTCAATGCAAGACACCCTACGAGACCACCCATCTCCCATTCTACAGTTAGCAAACTGCATGCTAAGTTTCGTGAAACTGGTTCAGTGTTGGATTTGCCAAAATGTGGACGCATGAAAACTGTCACTAATAAACAAACATCAGTGGCTGTCCTAGCTTCATTCAGCAAGAGCCCACAGCGTAGCACTCGCCGCATGTCACTGGAGAGTGGCATTAGTCGAACATCCCTTCGGCGGATATTAGCTACTCACAAATGGCACGCTTACAAACTCCAGTTACTGCAGCATCTCGACAAGGATGCGCACACAATTTGCAAAATGGGCAAAAAAAAAATTGGAACAGGACCCTCAGTTCACGCAGAAGATTTTGTTCAGTGATGAGGCAAACTTTTATGTGAATGGTGAAGTTAACAAACAAAACCACCGCTACTGGTCTGACACTAACCCACATTGGATAGATCCCTCTAAGACTGTTGGAACAAAAAAAGTGATGGTATGGTGTGGTATATGGGGTACAAAGATAGTGGGGCCATTCTTCATCAATGGAAACCTCAAGGCCACTGGATATTTGAAATTGCTACATGATGATGTGTTTCCCTATTTATTTACTGAAGCTGGCATGTTCCCTGAGTTTTTCCAGCAAGATGGTGCACCACCACATTATGGGTGTCAGGTCCGAGCATTCCTAGATGAAGAGTTTCCTGAAAAGTGGATTGGTCATTGTGGGCCAGTTGAATGGCCCCCAAGGTCTCCCGGTCTGACCCCCTTAGACTTTTATCTTTGGGGTCATCTGAAGGCAATTGTCTATGGTGTGAGATGTGCAGCACCTGAAACTACAGACACTGGAAGCCTGTGCTGGCATTTCTCCTGCGGTGTTGCTATCAGTGTGTGAAGAGTGGGAGAAGAGGGTTGCATTGACAATCCATCACAATGGGCAGCACATTGAACACATTTTATAAGTGGTCAAAAACTTGTACATAACTCATGAAAGAATAAAGTTACATTAAAACCAAGCACACCATTGTTTTTCTTGTGAAATTCCCAATGAGTTTGATGTGTCACATGACCCTCTTCCTATTGAAAAAACAAAAGTTGGATCCAAGATGGCCAACTTCCAAATGGCCACCATGGTCACCAGCATCTTGAAAAGTTTGCCCTCTCACATATACTAATGTGCCACAAACAGGACGTTAATATCACCAACCATTCCCATTTTATTAAGGTGTATCCATATAAATGGCCCACCCTGTATATTAATTTTCACATGCTAAATAACATTAATTGTCAGATAACCTAGTTCTATATCATGAATACATGTGGTGAGATACCCAAATCAAATATTATTATTATTATTATTATTAATAGTCATAGTAGTAGTAGTAATGTCAATCAGACCTTGGTATATAATATACAGTATAAGCCAATCCTAATCTACGCATTTTAATATTTCCACCAGCTGTTTCCGATCATGAATATGCATACCACAGCGATTTAATCATATATAAATACATTTTTTGGATTGACCAGATAAGCTACTAAAAATACACATTTCAGCTGAACAAATTGCAGTTTTATTTTATTTTCACTTTAAAAATTCCTATGTCATCTGGACCAGATATGAACCCGAGTGACGGTGCTGCGATTGCAGAGCCGAATGCAGTAATGTCATGGAAATTGTTTTTTGTTGTTATGATCTAAATACAGATAAAAAATATGTGTATTATGAGCATTAGACAAATATACTGTACATACAGATAACGGCACTTAGCAGTATAGCAGTATATCACATGGTAGAAACTTACGTTTCTCAGAGGAGGAGTTCTTTGCACTGGATTTACCCCAAAGCTGACTCGGGGTGCTGATGACTGAGGATGAAGGTTGGTGATCTCTCTGCTCTACCTGCACCGCCTCCATCATCCTTCTCACCTGGCTCCGGGTTTTAGGGGAACGGTCCTTCAGAACAAAGAAAAAAAAAACATGAAATAATTACTGTGTATATTAAAACTCTGGCTTTTTGTTGCAGAAACAGAGGTTTAGAGAGCTTAACTATACAAGATAGTATTTATCATGATAGTTGTTTTATATGTCAGTAGTCTCTGATATACTATGGATGTAAAATACAATATCTACTAAAATGAACACTGAGACTAATGTGTGGCACCTGTCAAAGAAAGACATGTACAACGCCTGTAATACCTTAACCACTGAAATCATTTGGGAAATCTAAATCTTGATAACTGACTCCACAAGATCTCAGATGATGTGCTGTGGTATCTGTCACAAATCATTTAAATCCTGTAAGTGGTAAGGTGGGGCTTTCATGGAGTTGACTTGTTTGTCCAGCATATCCACCGATACCTGTCCTGATTAAGAATTTGGAGGCCAAGTGAATGCTTTGTTATATTCTTCAAGCCATTTTTGCTGGCTTTAGGGAATAATGTTAATATGGTGTACGGGGTGTATTTGGTCAGCTACAATGTTTAGTTAGGTGGTACGTGTCAAAGTGACATCTACAGGAAAAGCAGGACACACGGCTTCCCAGCAGAACCCTGCCCAGAGCATCATACTGTCTTCATCAGCTTCCCATAGTGCATCCTGGTGCCATCTCGACCCCAGGTAAGAATGAGTCTTTGCTTCCCGCGCACACTGACGAGCCTAGACCCTGTTCGCACAATTATGGGTAGGTACCCTAAGATTCATTTTTCCTGCTTCCATCACATCAGCTTTGAGAAATACCTGTTCAAGTGCTGTCTAAATTATCCCTTTCACAGATGCCATTGTAACAAGATAATTAATGTGATTCATTTAATTTGTAAGTGGTTTTCACTTTCTGGCTGATCTGTGTGTGTATGTGTGTGTGTGTGTCCTGTGATTGTATATGAGTAAGCGGATTTTTTTTTTCTGCATGGAAACTTGTCCTCAATTCACATGACCGTGAACACTGACAGGCACAGAGAAGCTCTTTTCACCAATTAGGCCTCATAGTCCAATTTGAGTCCCTGACACCTCTTTGTTGCATTTCCATAGAAACAAACTACGCACATGCTAGTTAATGCCACTGAACCCTACAATAAAGTTATTTCTAATAGAAGGGGTCATGTAGGGGGCAAAGCCTCTTGTTCAGTGAACTGACGCTGTCTAAATCTGAGAAATACACAACCAACACACAAACACCCCACAAGGCTTTTTCACATTTCCAAATGCATTATTACTCTTTGTGCAAATTGTTGCTTAGTTTTACTGATCATTATGCAAGACTTGACGCAGTCCTCAATTTATACTTCGCGAGTGTTTTCAGTGTGAGCTCTTATACTCTGCCACTGTTAACATTTGAGCATGTGTCCAGGAGGCGGCCTAATTAAGCCAAGCTGACTTCAGAACAAGAAAAAAAAAATCTGTATGCATCTTTTTTTTTTTTTTTTGCCCATACAACTCATGGTAGCGAATGGTACTCAGATACTACAACACAAACTACATTACTAGATATAAAATATGTGCAAAATATGACCACAAAGCAGATTTCTTCTCACTTAAAATGAATGACTTTCCTATTTTGACACAGACCAGATGATTTCCTGTCAAGGGCGAATGCTTGTGTACAAATCACATCAATGAGGAGGCACTGCCGGTGTCACGCTGTAAACAATGTTTTATTCAACATGATCACCGCTGTCTGTTTGCTGTGAAAAACACCAGCATGGATCTATTATGGGTAAATCAAACACTACAAACCTGAATTACCCAAACTGGCACAGGAGCCGCAAATGGAAACTACTATCTGAAGCCAAGAAACATGGATAATGTTTTACATTAAGGAAAAGGAGAAACATAAAACTTCCATTGCCAGACATTGCAACCATCGCCAACTGGCACCCAGCTGACACAAGAGATAAGAGTCGCCCTGTTGTTTGGAGATCACGACAGTGCCACAGCCATTCACCGAGCTGGCAGGAAGAAGCTTGTTAGCCTTTACCATCCCTAGGTTGGTGTCTATTATGTAAAGGGGAGAACTTGCTAGTGAGTGAGGACTAGCAACAAGACTAAAGACTAGAGGAAAGATAATGGAGGTAAAAAAAACATCGTACACAGTACAATTGTGCTCCATCTCACCAAAGCTTCATATTAGTAGAACAGGATTATAAAATTTCAACCTAGTAAGCTAAAGTAAATTTAATGTTGAAATTTAATGTTGAACTTGACTCTGTCCCTTTGGGGCGTGGCTCCGAAGGGCCTCTGGGGTTTGCTCTGGGGTCTGGTACCAGAATGTTGGGAGTGGATCGTTTGGGGACTGTGAGTTGTGGGATGGTCCCTCCATGGATCAGACCTCCATGGATCACTCAGGCAGTGATGTACTGCGTGTTCTGATACTTTTTTGATTGTGGCAACCATTGACTTTTTTTCAGTGATTTGTTCTGTGTTGTATTTATGTGGGATCAGACCGGACAGGCAGGTCTTTGGATCCCATGTGCATGGGTGGCCATGATCCTGTCACCAGTTTACTGATATATAATTGCTAATTATATATTATATAATTGATATAATTGATCTGGCTCATGATGGTTTACTTCACTCATGAGAACTAACAGCACCTCAAACCTGTCTCAATCATACCCTGTATGGCAGGAAAAATTCCCTCTTCGCCCGCAGGTAGTTGGACAGGTTCCCGTATTTGCAGTACTCCACTACGACCATGAGGGGGCCTTAAAAACAAACATGACATCAATGAGAACAAAATATCTCTTACTGTATATGACATTGGATTGTTACATGTTATGGATCTTTAGCTACATTTGGAGCAGCTGGACTAACCACTGGGTTTGGTGCAAGCTCCCAACAGATTGACCACATTCAGATGGTTTCCTATGTGAATCAGGATTTTCAGCTCAGACATTAGGGCTTTATGTTCACTGGCTGTCGCTCCCTCTGTGACACACACAATACAGTTTAAAACAGTTCGAATGAACATGTTATAATTTCTCTAATTTACAAATCCTTTAAACGTGAGCCAAGCTGAATGCTAGAAATTATTTCAATTTGACGAGATTATCATAGATTGACACAAAATATAAATAAAAATGAAATATGAGGCTATTCGGACAAACCTTTGAGCATCTTAACAGCCACGGTGCCTAAACTGCTCTTCTTATCACTCCCATAAACTGAGGCCTCAATCACCTTCCCGAAAGCGCCATGACCGAGCACCTTCCCTGTTAAGAGATGTTCGACAGTGATTATCACTTTATTAGTGATGCAACATAAAAACAAAGTATGATAAGGTATAGTCCAGTATTACAATTTTTTTAAATCCTTTTTTATAGTCTTGGTTTATTCTGATCACAGGACACACATTTTTTTTCATTATACAAGAGCCGTTCAAGTCAAACCGGGACTTTTAATGGGGCAGAAAAACAGAACATTCTCTTATTACTCTATATAATCCCCTGCTACACTAAAGCACTGATGCAAGCGTTTCTCTAGTATTTGGATACCATCCCGGAAACCCTTTTAATGGCCTAAACATGGCTTAAAAAATGGCTTAAAGTGAGGTCAGGAATGTATGTGGATGTGACAATAACTACCAGTCAAGTTCCTTTAGCCTAAGCCATATATGTTTATTTAAAATGAAAAAAAAATAATGGCTAAAATGCTCTGAGTTTTAATGGCTATGGATCGGGCGTTCCATGTTCACGGGAACGACTGCACTCATCCACGGTTGTACAGCCGTCTTTAAAAACGTTTGCAACTTTCAAATGTTTTAGTCTCATCACTAAAGCTGTGCTTGAAATCCTCGGTTTAATACCTTGATTCATGAGAAATTTCTTCACAAGTCCCGGTTTGAATTGAACACACTTCACAATTTGCAATTTATCAAAACTACACAAATACCATCATACCAGTTTACCATATCCGCTATCTCTATTTTGAATAATAGATAACCATCACTTGTATTGCATTAAATTCACTTTTCATCCATCATCCATCAACGACATCATCCGTTTATAATCCCACCTCTAATTCCTTTACTGTAATAAGCATATCTCTTTCCTGTATCAAACTGAAATGGATAATTATTTTACCACTGCGTACCAAGCCGCAATCGATCCCTCGAAATTTCCCATTGGCTGGAATCGTAGGGCAGATATTCACACTGTTCCTCCAGGGGCACCTCCTCTGGATCCATGATAATGGACAGATAGCTCGTCTTAATATCAGCTGGGTTCATCTGCAGGACAGCATCACAACAACATTACCACGAGCTCACGCTGGTCTTTGTAGTGTAGATCTGTTAGCTGGAGTTCAGCCTGAAGCAGCAATTACTTGTTGTAGATGTACAGACTGTGACCCTATTTCAGATAGCAGCAGTCACCTAACCTCTGCCTAGTCAGACAGCAGTGGGGTTTCTGATTCATTTGGCCTGAAGCATAGTACAGACTTCAGACAGCCTGGAACAAATCTTACAACAGTACTCGAGGGCTCAGATTAACTCCGAGCCACATGGAATAAAAAAAAAATTGTGCTGCACAAGTTGTGACTAAGCAGTGATTTAAGAACAAACCCAGCGTGGATCAGAAGTCACACCTACACCTACCCGCTTGACATTGCAGAAGATGAGGATGAGAAGAGCCCAGAAGAAGACGGCGATGACTCCGGTGCCGATAAGGATCACGATTTCCACATTAGTACTGTTGTCAGATCCTGATGGAGGAAAAACAGGTGTGACATGTCTTGAGGCGTAAGATAATTTCCTGTCATCTGTGTCCACACACATGATAGAACATCAGTCAAAACATCGTGGTCTTCCCTATCCAAGCTTCAGTTCCTCCACCAAACACACACCAGTCTGTATTATAAAAAGCTGGTGTCTCAGTGTGAAAAGGAAGTTTACTGAATCGTGCAATAAAGAGAGTCTCACCGATTACAGACACTGTCGCTGAGGACTGAATGCAGCCTCTTTGGTTGCAGGCAGTGCATGTGTACAGGCCGGCGTCCTCCTCACGCACCCGCTGGATGCTGAGTGTCCGGTTAGAGTCTTGCAATAGGACCCCTGCGAAGAAAAATCTCAAAGCAGTCAATCAAATCTGCACACCAGCTTACTTTAGGGGCTGATTCTCAATTCCAGTTTCAAGAATTGACAATGTAATACACTGTGCTGCCACTAGGGGGCAAAGGTTTATTGCCTATACATGTACAGTACATTACTTTTTCAATGTTTCATTTCAATTCATTTTAATTCTGTTTTTTTATGGTAGCACTTTTTTTAGTGGTAACAAAAGAAATGAAAAACATAAAAACAAATATAAACAAAAATATTGATCCTTAATCCATAATATAGAGAAGGAACTGATGAGGAAAATAAGCACAGGAATAGTTTCATACACAGAAAAGTCCATACCAAGGTATAATTTTTTTATTTTTATTTATTTATTTAGCTTTTTCTGTTTTCTTTAAATGAGCAATATAAAAAATCTGAATCCTCTGATACCAACGAGATGAAATTGGCAACTGCAATGAAAACTTTCATAATGAAAACAAACTTGCCCTTTACCTCTATGTGACTTGTGGGTTCTAACTGATGGAAAACGTGGCATTCTGAGCATCTCTGCATCAGCTTCACTGACCATTTTTATGGCCAAAAAAAAAAAAAGGTTTGACCTATAACAGGATTAAGTGCTTTCAGTGTCACTAAAATAATCAGATTATTACAGTTTATTATAGAAAGACTCCTGCAAAACACTTTAAAAATACAAACTGTGCCTTTAACACATAAGTGCTTCCACAACACTTTGGTGTTGTCCAGGTCTAAATGAGGTGTCATATTAGATTATGTGAACAACACCCAGACTACTGCCCTGCTCTAATGCTCAGGTTCTTCCTGCAGCGAACATCACAAAGGACTTCTATTTGCCAGCAATGACTTACTGACTGTAATTGGTAGCAGGAGAGCATCAGGGTAGCTTTACTTTCTTCCCTAAAATACTAGACTGCGTTTGTTTTTAATGACCCCATACCGGAGTGTTTATGTGTCCAATTAGTTAACGAGAAACATAAGGGCAGTGCAGGTAGACTGGGTCACCAAGTCTGTAAAATAAATCCCTGTGATCCCTCTATGACGTATAATTAATCAGGGGCAAATCTGATTCAACACACATTACAACCACCAGGCACCCTAGCAACACAGCAGCTTCCCTCCTTTATTGAGCTCTGCTTGGTCTGCACACACACACACACACACACACACACACACACACACACACACACACACACACACACACACACACACACAGCACTGTAAGTCCTGTTCAGCAGCAAGACTTGGTGGACTCATAATCCATAACCACTCACATTTATTTCCAAAGCTGTCGTCATGCATAGCTCCCTTTCATTTCGGCTACATTCCAATTCCAAAGCTTCAATTCTCTGCTCCAGTGGTCCACCTAGCATCTGTCTATCACACCAAATGGAGCTCCACCATACACTTAGATGAATTTTTCTCTTTTAGACTCTGTGTGTTTGTGTGTGCGCATGTGCATGTATGTGTTTTCGTATGCTACAGCTGATAAAATTTCACACGGCTTTTCATGCTACGCTGGATTCGAAAACTTTTTGATTTAAAGAGAATTTAAAGAGAAAATGCAAAACAGAGTCAGAAATCATCAAGAATTGTCCAGCACCTTAATATACAAATATGTGCACAAAACCTTTTTTTTTTTTTTTTTTTTGACTTCTGACTTGTTGTCAAGTTATATTTATGTTTCCGGGAGCTACATCCTTTTTCTATTATTTTATGTGCAATGGGAACGAAAGGTCAGAAGCTGACCTGATATTTGGTGGAGAGGCTGGTTGTCTTTAAACCAAGACAGTTGTGGAGAGGGAGTGCCGTTCACACCGCACTTCATTTGCAGAGACGAGCTGACATTCACTGTCTGATTGATGGGGTTGTGCCAGTACTGCGGAGCTTCCAGGGCTGGGGAAGAGAGAGAGAGAGAGAGAGAGAGAGAGAGAATAAAAAATAAGCAAACAAACAGAGTGACACAAAGAGAGATAAAGAAGTTTAAAAATGACCAAAAGACCAAAATTATTAAAAAATGACCAAAACTAAGGAATAAACAGAAGTCGCGCCACACCGGAAATGTGTAATGATATACAATAGCAAGTATGGATTGACAGCAGGGTTAACTTCTAAACCATGCTCTTGCCCCTGTGTGACTAAAAATACTAAATACAATTTTAGCATAATTTTGAGGGAGACTGACTAAGTCTGGATAAATGTTCATTTGAGGATTCTGGTAAAGGTTATATATATATTTGAATGTGTGACAATTCAATAAACAATATATATAAATGAATGGAGTTCAGAAAATGATTTCTTCTGTGTGCTACTTAAATATTGTGACAGTTGCCTTCACAAGGTCATTTAAGCTTTTATACTGTAGTATCTCTTGTATTAACACTTAGAATTCAACAGGGCTATTTCACCACAGCACTAATAAACTATTGATTGTGGTTGGGAATAAGGTGGTGATTTATTTTCTGACAATAGGTCCAGGACATAAAGCATAAAGCACATGACTCACAAATTCAAAACTAATTTTAAAAATTACAGACTGCATGGTTGATATTTTCTACACTGCCTGCCCTAAAGCAACTAGAGATTGCCCAAATGAATGGAATTGACTTAAGAACTGTCTCTTGTGCTAATACAATGTTGAACCTTAGTGCCGAACTTTGTCGAAGAAACTTTGTCAGAAAAAAAAAAAACATGAATGATCGTGATCAGAAATCACTTAAATGTCTGTCTGTCTTTCTGTATGCCAGAACTCTCTTATTAATACAAATAAACTTATTAATACTTACTCTCTTATTAATACTATATCTTATTAACACAAAGAAATAAAACTTATAACCTTGTTTTTACGTAAAGTTGTACTCCTTTTGTTGTCAGCCAAATACACTCCCTGTTCGTTAATTGGAGAGTGAATCACTGAGCAAAGGTTAAGGTTCATCTTTAAAAGACTACAGAGCATTAAAATTCACTTATACCGATTCAGCACTGTTATTTCTGTGGTGAAATAACAAGTTCAGCCTTTATTCATCACATATACACTACTGCGCAGTGAAATATCTATTTTTCAAATATCTCAGCTTTTTGTTAGTAGACTGGGGTCAGAGCACAGGGTCAGTCATTATACAGCGTCCCTGGAGCAGACAGGGTTAAGGGCCTTGCTCAAGGGCCCAAGAGCAGCAACCTGGTGGAGCTGGGGCTCAAACCGCCGAGCTTCCAATCAGTAACTCGGAGCCATAACACTCTGAGCCACCACTGTACTAAATCCCAGTAAAATATTAAGTTTAGTTTTTCTTATTAATATCTATTGGTGCAGGTATTTTCAAAGTAGATTATTAAATCCGGCACATAAATGTTCATAACATGGCTTTTTTTAAACAATTTATGGTGTAGGTTAAACTTCAGGCAAATATCTAAGTACGGCAAAAGTTCTATTCAATTCAGTCCAGCGGTCGATTTAAGACGCGCCCACAGTTCGAGGCATGCACAGTACACTGTCAAAACTTCCAGTTTATAATCTGGTACATAAGTACTCATAACTTCACTTCTACTTAACATTTTGATTCCATTGATGGCGCAGGTTTAACTTCCAGCAACGGACTGGCAAAGTTCCATTAAATTCTGTCATTAAGTTTTTAGTGATACTGTGACAATTCTGGCTGGACAGACAGACAGACAGACAGACAGACAGACAGACAGAAAAGTTTCAGAGATTGGTTCCGGTTCTCCAACGTAACAATATCGTTGAAAGAGAGAGTTTTGACCAATGTACAGACAAAACCTTTCTTTTATTTAAACAGGTAGTGAAGGTATGAACATTTCTACTGTACATGTACAATAAAAATATAAAATGAGGACTAAACAGCTGTGTGATCATAAGAAAACAACATGTTAGTGATGCTAATTTAAAATGAGATCATAACTACATAAAAAAAAAAAAAACATTTTAAAAAAGTGCTTCAAATTTCTAGGGAGCATTACTGAGTCTGGATTGACCCTATTCTAGAGTGATGGGTGCATCAATTATCATAGTGCATGTACAGTACAAGCCACTGGAAGCAGTGTTATGATCTAGGGTTGCTTAAGATGGTCAGGTTTAGGCTCAGCAACCTTATGTGGCAATAAAATGAGGTCAGCTGACGGCCTGAATGCACTGAATGACCAAGTTATCACATCTATGAATTTTTTCTACATCTGAATGCACAGGCATATTTCAGAACTCAAATTGTGAGAGAGTGTTTCTGGGAACATGAGGAATCATTTCACACATGAATTGGCCACCACATTGTGGGCCTTACTAGAAAAAGGTTCAAAGAAAAAATATAAGAATGTGCAACTTTTTTGGTGCCAGGCAAAATATATGGGCAATATTCAAAGTTAATGACTTAAATCATAACATTAATTTAATATATGCATGCGAAAGGACAGTGTACACAGCCGCTTAAGTAGATTTTCTGAGCGCCATTAAGCTAATCACCAGCATCTAATCGCCTGATTTAGCTTGAGCGGAAGAGACTGAGACAGGTTTTTATTTTTCAATAGAATCTGACGTTTTCTTGTGAACTGTAACAGAAATGAAACCTTAAGGCAAGTTAAAAATGTAAGTAATAAAGACTAATATGATAATACAGAAGGTGAAAGAGAAGATGGCAAGCTTCGAAATTGAATAGGAGTCTAAAATATATTGCTGGGGGACTTGTACTGGTCGCAATTATGACATTAAACCACTGCAAATTTGGTTTTATTTAACAGTATGGCTTTCACCCAGAGCTTATAAATCTTACGCAACTGACTGCATAGCACTAAATCTATATTCACAAGGTCTAAATGCCAATGCGTGCAATTTTTTGTACAAAATCCTCTTTACACATTTAACTCAATTCAATCCTATGGGAAGAGATGTAGCAGAAATGATAAAATCTATAAGATCTGTTAAGAACCAAAGGAGACAGGCAAACTTTAGTAACTTTAAGTACGAAGTTTATATTATAAAAGCTCATACACGCAACATTGCAATTCACCAGGAGCCCTTACCCTTTACAGAAACGTATTTGAGGTTGCAATGCTTCTCACCACTCCGCCTGTTCTGCACCTCACAAACGTAGTTGCCCGCATCCTGCAAGCGGACACTGGGAATGCTCAGCTCCAGCACCCAGTTATTAGTGGAGGTGTGGAAGGAGAGTTCACCACCCAGGGCCTCGGCATACTGGTGCAGGCTCTTGCAGTCCGCCGGCGGCGCGGCCTGTGGGTCTAGACGATACCAGCGCAGGTTCTCATATGTGTAGTTGTCAGCGCTGCATTTTAAATAAACAGGCTCCAGTTCCAGCGGATCCTCCGATGGCTCCATTTCGATCCGAAAGCCTTCTGGAATGGCTGAACAGAAAGAGGTGGTGAAATCAAAAGTGGAAAGAAATATTCACCTACGGTGTAACCTTTACATACCTCTGCAAAAAAAACAACAAAAAACAAACACAAGCTTTAATAGGGGTATATGTGGGTAAATTGGGAAAAAAGATAGCTGGCTTAAAGATTTTAAAGTTTTGTCTTTATTATTATTATTTATTCATTAGAAATAGGAAAAGGAAATGATACAAGAACAACATACATAGGTAGAAAAATATAAAAGAAAACTGTGTACGCTTGGGAAAACCTGCATTCTTCATTAAAATTGTTTGCAAGAATTCGCTCTTATCTATGAATGGTTAGAACCCTAGAACATGAAGGCAAGCCTTAAACTTTTTTTTTTGTTGTTGCACAGTTTAGTATAGTTACCACTGTAGAAATAATACTTATTAATTGATTAATACTAATTAATAAAAAGCCAGTATCAGTGTAAGCCGAAAACATTTCAGTTATTTTTACATAAGATTGTTGTTCATGATGAGGAATATTTTGCTCTTGTCTAGTATATAAGAATAACCTGGTAGTATGAAAGTCACTTGGATTTTTCGTAAGATCTTACAATAAAAGGACTTTTTTTCTTCTACATATTTTTTTTTCAAAGGGAGATTTTTTTTTTATTTCTCCTAAGTACAGTATTTTAGTTTCTTTAATGTCCCTTTAGGGGCTCGTAAGAACAATGAATCAAGAGCTTATAATCAAGTTATATGATATCCCACAAACTTTTCTTAAACACTTTGTTCATTTTACAAAAAGTTTGTAAAGAAAACACATAAGATCCAAGACTGAAAAAAAAAAAACATTACACTATGTAACACTTTTTTTTATTTTTTACTTTATCTTGTTCCTGGCTAGAAAGTGTTATTTCTCAACTACTTATGCCTAAAGTGAATAGAAATACCTATTTGCCTTTTCAAATTGTGCTTTTGTAACCTGGTTAATGAAATTTTAAAATATATCCATCTTCTGAAAATTTTGGAACACATGGAACATTCATCCATTTTCCAGAACATTCCTTTTAGAGTCAAGGCTCATGAGCTGAGGGAGAATTTTCTAAAACTTGCAAGAATTTTCAAGAACTTTCTAGAATGTTGTAGAACAAACAAGAATTTTCAAGAACTTTCTATACTTAGATTCAGGGTATACATTACATACAGGGTATACATAATATATTATATAATGTAAGTATATACAGTACATTATATACGCTGAAATTTATACTTCAGTTTAGTTCTAGCTGCCTAAGTTATGACTTACTGAAGACCTATCTGAATGTATCAGAGATGGGATTTATCAGGACAAGAGCAAAAAAAGTACTCTCTGACAGCATCTGTCAAAATGTATGAAGGCTACAAGGCATAAATACATGCAAATATTCATATGTTGTTTTGTTCAGGGTGGCACGGTGGTGTAGTGGTTAGCACTGTCGCCGTTGCACCTCCAGGGTCCGGGTTCGATCCCCGGCCAGGCTCGATTCCCGTCTCTGTGTGCATGGAGTTTGCATGTTCACCCCGTCCTTTGTGGGTTTTCTCCGCGTACTCCGGTTTCCTCCCACAGTCCAAAGACATGTAGGTTAGGCTAACTGGCTTTCCCAAATTGCCCGTAGTGTGTGAATGAGTGAGTGTATGTGTGTGTGTCTGTGCCCTGCGATGGATTGGCACCCTGTCCAGGGTGTACCCTGCCATGTGCCCGAAGTCTCCTGGGATAGGCTCCAAGCCCCCCGTGACCCTGAATACAGGATTAAGCGGTATAGATGATGAGATGAGATGAGATGAGATGACAGCATCTGTCAAAATGTATGAAGGCTACAAGGCATAAATACATGCAAATATTCATATGTTGTTTTGTTCAGGGTGGCACGGTGGTGTAGTGGTTAGTACTGTCGCCTTGCACCTCCAGGGTCCGGGTTCGATCCCCGGCCAGGCTCGATTCCCGTCTCTGTGTGCATGGAGTTTGCATGTTCTCCCCGTGCTTGGTGGGTTTCCTCCGGGTACTCCGGTTTCCTCCCACATTCCAAAGACATGTAGGTTAGGTTAATTGACGTTCCCAAATTGCCCATAGTGTGTGAATGAGTGAGTGTATGTGTGTATGTCTGTGTGCCCTGCGATGAATTGGCACCCTGTCCAGGGTGTATCCTGCCTTGTGCCCTAAGTCTCCTGGGATAGGCTCCAGGCTCCCCGTGACCCTGAATACAGGATTAAGCGGTATACATGATGAGTGAGTGAGTGAGTGTTTTGTTCAGACCTTATGTCAAGAGCATAACCTTGAGTCCAACATTGGGGGTTGAGAGCTCCATCCATGCAGGGGATATACAGTATGAGGACTCATAGCAACCTGGCAATGCTGAGGCTTGGTCCTCCAACCTTCCCATTAGTAGCAACCCAGTAATTCCAATGCAATCAAGAAGGCCCCAGTCGTTTTTGATTGCAACCCCATCAAGGGAACCCCCACCAGAAATTAAGCTTTGTCACGAAAACAAAGTTTGAATAATAATGGCCACTTTCTTCACTTTTACAGCAAAAGCAATTTAGAAATAACACATACTCCACAGGAACAAAACATATGCTGTATATTATTATGATCCAACAGTTAAAGGCACAAATATATTTAATGATGTGCTTTCTCTGGTGTAAGCAGGACTTACTGGTCACATAAAAGTAGATAAGTCGCTCATCTTTTCCCACTTTGTTCTCAGCAGAACATTTGTACACGGTTGACACATTTGCACTGCGTATGACCAAACGACCAACTTTCTGCAAAAAACAAAAAAACCAAGCACATCAATTCGACAAATACTTCTCCTTTTCCCAGAATCTGGGATAAAAAATGATGAGCTTGCTGGTCGATGACTCCTATTTTCCCTTATGCCACTCCTTTTCTCAGTGTACACAAAGTACACACAGGATATGACCTCACAGGTGCGACAGAAAACAGGAAGCCAGTGTTCTGAGCATGCATGTTTATCCTCCAGGAAGTGTGGAAAGGAAGAAGAGTTTAAATATTTGAAGTGTGGAAAGACCAAAGCTCATCACAACTTGTACTGCTTGTGATTGACAAATGTTGGCAGGGTTCAGATATTTGGGCCTGAATGTTCTATTGGTAAAAATGAATATAAAGACTCATATAAAGACTATAAATATAATGGCTTTTGTCTCCATTGTTCAACCAGAGGATATTAAAAACCAAACCTTTTGTTTGCCATCGACTGTCTCATTCAATGTGTCGATGCTGTCGATTGCGTTCAGCGTGTGTTCACTCTTATCCAGATCAAGCCAGTTCTGACAGAGTCCTGACGAGTCCTTGTCTCGCTGGCTTCTATGAGAGCTGGGAAAGTTGAACACCACATAAGTCTCCAAATGAACATACAATAAGATCGACAGTATAATCATACGTAACATGTACATGTAGATAGATAGATCGATGCTTCAGTGTTTTTAGATCTTTGGTCAAATGTTACTATGGTATATATACTGAAGTATATATATCCATTTATATGGATACACCTTAATAAAAATGGGAATGGTTGGTGATATTAACGTCCTGTTTGTGGCACATTATAAATGGTCAGTTAAAACCAAGCACACCATTGTTTTTCTTGTGAAATTCCCAATTCACAAGTGTCAAAAGCTTTTATTGACAATTACATTAACTTCATTTACCATTGCCAGGAAACTCCCCAGACCTTAATCCCATTGAGAACTTGTGGTCAATCCTCAAGAGGCGGGTGGACAAATAAAAACCCACCATTTCATGACAAACTGCAAGCACTGATTATGCAAGAATGAGCTACGGCAGAGGTCTTTATAAAAGAAGGGTCAACACTGCAAATATCGACTCTTTGCATAAACCTAATGTAATTGCCTATAAAAGCCTTTGACACTTTTGAAATGCTTGTAATTGTATTTCACTATACCGTAGTAACACCTGACAAAAATATCTAAAAACACTAAAGCAGCAGAAAAATTAATGTTTGCGTCATTCTTTTGTACTTTTGTCCATGGCTGTGCATACACACAAAATGTGCATATATACATTTTTATATGCAAACCCCAGAAGATAGGTTAAAAGCAACATTCTCTACCTCTGGCTTCTGTAAAATGCATGTGATTACTGTGGAGTCAAATTCATGAAAAACGTCTTTCTCAAACATGCATAAAATGGAATTTTATGAATTTTGGTGCTGACCCATGCCTAAAAACATCAACATTCCAAACAATTCTCTTCTCTTTTTCTGGCAAAGTAGTTTTGTACTCCTCAAAAGCATTCCTTGCGCAAGAGCATTTCTAAATTTCTGTGGCAAGGAGAGGAACAGGGGGGTTTCTGATGATAAACCCTGCATCCGCCGTGACCATTGTTTTGTGTATGTGTGCTTGTGTTTATTAGTGAGAAAGATAGAGAGGATGTCCAGATGGACACAGGAAGTGCTTTTAGACTCATCTGCCTTCCTGTGGATAATGAAGGCTAGACAAGGACACACATGAAAGCCACATACTCCATTTGGCTTCCATCTTATTTACAAGGTAGGGCTGGGATACAAAAGTAATTCTCTCCCTATAGGCAGGGTGGGATCGGAAACGGAATGACCTCTGGTAAATTGGTACTGCATACTGAACGTCTAAATGATGCACCTGGCAAAAAGGACGTGAGAGCACTCAAAACTATAATGACCTCGCATTTAATATTCATATAGCATTATATGTGTGCGTGTGCGTCCCAGCGTGTGTGATGCAAAGAAATCAAGCATCCTGAAGTGCAGCTGTGAGTGTGTGGGAGTGACGTGAATACATGAGAGATGTTGCGCTTGCCCGCAGCCCTCTCTAAAAGCTACCCACACATAGCCGTGTCAATCTCCACTAGAACTCGAGCGACCGCAGCATAGCGTGACTACACAGCCACGAAGGAAACCTAAGAGTGAACATAGGAAGCAGGTAGGTACTTTGAGGTCTTAGCATTGTAGAATTAACTTGTCTTTTCAGGGCCAAAGGATGCTATCATGACCCTGTTCTGACTCAGTGCTTCCTGTTGTTTGGATGACCCATCGCTCGTTGCTTGCACCACGACTTTTCAAACGCGGGCTGGGTGGGTGGAGCACAAAAAATATCTCCACATGTTAAACCCGATGCCATGCCGTAGGCTTCTCTGCTCTTACAATTGAGAAAATAAACGTTGTAGACTGGAAACACAGGAGTGAAAACCACTTCTTCAGGCAAGCGATGACTGACAGAGTGCCAAGAGGGACAAAAACAATCTGCTCTGAACTTGAAGTGAACTATTGAGGTCTTGTGTTTAATGTTTAGGAGCGATTTCGACAGCTTGAGGAACAAACCTAATACTCCCATTGACAAAGGGTCTGAAGTGCAGGCGAAAATCCCTTTAGTGTACCAATATCCTGAGACTTAAACTTGTTTCGAGTACATTAGAACCTCTAGGTTTTTTCAGTTTGTGACAGATGTCCGCATTTAGCAAAAAGCTCCCCAACTAAAGCATGATGTTCAGCAGATCAAGCGTCTACAAAAGGCTCGAGGCAGTGTGGAGACTTTGAGTGAAACTTTTGGCTCTCTGACCAGACCACCTCTGTTTAAAGCTTTAAAGAAAATGAAATCAGTACATATGACACATCCGGATTCCTGTAAAGCTGCTTTGTGACAATGTGATTGATACGGACAAGGTGTGATATTTTTCTAGAGGTTTTTAAAAATGATGCGCCTCATTTTTAAACTCACTTGCCATCTCTCAACATAGCACTTACGGAGTTCTTTGGGTGGAATTATGGCCGCAGGGGCCCCAAGGTCTCCACTGCCAGGTGATGTTTGTTGGAGGAGGATAACCAGTGGCTGTACAAGTGAGAGTCTGCCGACTCCCGCTCCTGTAAGGGCTAGAAGGTGCTGCTGCCTCCTTCTCATGGATCTGAGGTGGCACTTCACAAAGAAATTGAGAAGCATCAAGAAAATGAGCCTCCCAAGAGATAAAGATGAATTACAGTTCAATACTTTAAGTTCAAATGTAAATGTTATTCGTGGCAAACATGACTATAAAGAATATGACATGCTTAAAGGGATAATTCTGAATTTTTCAACACGGTCTTAAATCAAAATTGAGTTGCATGTTAGTATATTACCAAATGTCTTGGTCATTATAAATATTCCTGCTCTGCACACCGACCATGGAAATTGGCACCCGGAATGAAAAGCGCTTTAAAATATATCAACTGGATTTAGAGCAGTAGATTGCAGTAGCTTCTCACTTCTCAATTTCGATTAAAGACTGATTTGAAAGACATCCTGACTATCCTTTTAAAGCCATGGTGAGTTAAAAGTGCAGAAAGTAACCAAAAATAAAGAAAGTCATGACAGCAGCTGACATCATCTGCACCATCTTGGGTCATTCTGTTATAGTTGGTTGTAAAGGGTGAACATGTACAAATTATATGGGGGACAGAGAAAGAGAGGAAAGAAAGAAAGAAGGAAGGAAGGAGAGAGAGAGAGAGAGAAGAGAGAGAGAGAGAGAGAAAAAAAAGAAAGAAGCATTACCATTGACTATTAAAGTGAAGTGGAGTTTTTTCTCTATGCCAGCAGCAATGTTCTTCAGAACCAGGCTGTAGTCTCCTGCGTCCTCCGGGCGCACATCTCTGATTTCCAGGTTATGATTGTGGATCTTAAACCGACTGAACTCTGGCCGTCTTGTTATCACTGTGACATTTTTATACCTGTACGTGCACAACCATGATCACTGGTAAAAGCAAGATATGTCACAGAACTGGACTGCATTCACTGATTTCAATTTTATCCATCTTTATCTTTTCCAAAACATATCTAGACTCTTTAAGATCACTTTCAAGACACAATAAAAAATGTGTCGGATTGCAATATTATGACCATGTGGAATACACATAATGTAAATAATGCAAATAGGCATTTTTTGATTCCTGGGCACATACCAGTGGGTGGATGGCATGGGATATGCAGACACCTTCACTAACAGCTTAAAAGATTTTTGTCCCGCAGTAGCTTCCACCACAGAGCCGTTCCTGTAGTCCAAACTAATGAATGGCTTTTCTGAAATAATAAGAATTTTTACAAGATTTTTAAATGTAGTTAAACGCAAGCGGCACAGATCCGTGCCGGCAATACATCATAGGTCAATGACGATTAATGTCAGGTAGAACAAAGGTTATCATCACTTTTATAAAGGGTTTTGTAAAGTTTACCACTATCAGAATATGGGAATGATATTGCAAAAATTTAGACCTCTAACAAATGAGCAAATTATTATTATTTGGTCAAAAGCAATCATGAAAACATGTGATCATGTGTATCTGTTCTATTTCTTTGCGTATGCGATCCAGTTTCTAATTTTTTGCTCAGTCATGCTTGGGAAGTTATATTTTGTGTTTTCTGTATACAGTAACACTTTATACCGCACAATCTGAGCCCTCATCAACTCTCATCTCATCGTCTATAACGCTTAATCCTGTATTCAGGGTCACAGGGACCTGGAGCCTATCCCACGAGACTTAGGGCACGAGACAGGGTACACATCCAATCAAACGCAGGGCACATACACACACTCATTCACACACAACGGGGAATTTGGGTTGCCACTTATCCTAACCTACATGTCTTTGGGCTGTGGGAGGAAACCGGAGTACCCGGAGGAAACCCACCAAGCACAGGGAGAACATGCAAACTCTATGCACACAGAGACGGGAATCGAGCCTGGCCGGGAATTGAACCTGGACCCTGGAGGTGCAAGGCGACAGTGCTAACCACTACACCACCATGCCCTATATACGTATGTTTATTAAAATAATGGGAAAAAAAAGCCTAAAATTCTCTAAGCTTTAATGGCACTTCAAACATTGAGACTGGATTCTCTAGAAACATTATCACCTTCTCTTCATTTCCTAAACCTTACCGTGCACTATAACCAGTGTTGATTGTTCCAGGCTCCTCTCCACGCCTTTGGCTGAGCAGGTATAGGAACCGGAGTCATTGATGTTGACATCCAGGATAGTGAGAACGCTGGTGGCCTCTGTGGCTTGTGTTGCGCTGTTGCGAGAGGCCTGAAGGCGTCCTCTGTCCTCCTGTGGACACAATGACAACCATACCTCATGTCAGGCTGACAATGCAATTCATCATTTTAATGCTTTTCTATACATTTACCACAGACCTAAATGCTTAGCTGGATGTAGAAAGCAGAATACAACAACAGTTTATAAGCTCCTATTGTTGTAGCGGAGCAGAGAAAAAAAAACCTTAATGGCTATGTTATTTAAATTCAGTTTCTAATAGCTAGCTCGTTCCCACATAACCAATCTACCCTCTTTAAGTTCAATGTGAAGCAGGAAAGGTCATACTAATGCCCTTAAGCTATCTAAGATTTCATTAAACACTTGATCAATCTCTTCATACTATGTACCAGTAAAGGCTCAGGTCAGGGGTCCGTTTCTTCGTCCCTTATTTAATCCAAGTTTCTGGATTTAAATCCATGATCCATCACATCAAATCAGTCACTGTGACCATTTAGTTGTCTAGGTGCAAATTACCTGATATTGAGGCTATCATGGGCACAGGCTCGTCAACAACAACAAAAAAAAAACCTGGTCTTTTTCCTGTCTGTAACGGTCTAGTTTCATCGAGTCTGTGACAGTGATAGTCTGAGATTCTTGTCCTTGGCTGACAGGAGAAGTGGTCTTCTGTCATTATAGCTCCTCCACCTTAAGGTTTGATTTGTTGTACATTCTGAGAGGAAATGAGGTTACCATTCTGTGCAAGCTCTAGAAACTATTGTGTGTAAAAAAAAAAAAAAACTAAAAGATCAGCAATTTTTTAAATACTCAAATCAGTCAATTTTGTCATAGTAGTTGCAATACATTAGCAGTCTAACTTGTCTAAATAGTTGTTATACCCTTTAGACTATAATCTACAAAGTAGTTTATTTTATTATAGCACCTTAGGTTTAAATGTAAGGTAAAAATTAAGTTGCAAGCAACGATGAGCGGGCCCAAGCATCGCACAAAACCTACGCCATCGCCACCCGGGCACACAGGAAGGATAGGGGGCACATGTATTTAACTGACTTCCTGTTGAGTGGAGCCCGTCACATTCAAAATCTCGTGTCATCTTAATGATCCCAACCTGTCTGCAAATTTTCATGACTTTTGAGCATTTTAATACAAATGGATGTGGTGGAAAAAGACAAGAACAAGAACACACAATGACATCAGCATTTTTAGAAATCAGAACTATACGAGTTCAGCAATTTCCGACATCAGCACTATCATGGCAATAAAGATATAGCTAAGACGATATAGTTATGATGTCATCATGGCGATGTCATTTGTGCTCGGCCATAATAATAATAATAATAAAACACTGTTAAAAATACCAACACTGTTTTGAGAAGCATTTGTGGAAGCATTGTAAGAAATAAGCCCTTCCTGAGAGCTTAAAATAAAATATGTGGTACCTCTATCAGACCCAAATCAAACTTGTTATTCATGCGCACAATAAGCATATTTGATGCAAGAATGCATACAGAATTCGTATCACCTGATCTTTTCATTCTTTTTCTTTTAGCTGCTTCCATTAAGGGTTGCCACAGTGGGGGTTTCCCGTCAAAGAATTAAACGCTGGTCTCCACAACACAGGTGGACATACCCCCCCCCCCCCACTTCTACTAACAGGGCTGCCACGGAAAACCAACTGATAAGTTTTGGTGGCACATTAGTGAGAATTTGGGGTGCCAGATACTCAGGCAACCTATTGGCAGTAGATTCCAACCTGTGACCAATGACGATATGCAGTAACCATGACATCATCATGGAGATGTCATAGTGCTTGGGCCCTAATAATCCTTAGAAAAACTAAAGGGCCCTTCACACACAATGACATCGGCACTTTCAGATATCATAACTATATGACATCAGCAATTTTGGACATTAGTCATCTCATTTCCCCTCTTGTCTGTTCCAACCACTCAGCATTCAGAATCACCAGTATACTAATCAATGGCCTGATCATCTGTCATCACCTTTTTCCCACTGGTTCATGGCTTAGGTTAGATAGTTTTTTTTTTGTTTGTTTGTTTGTTTTTGCCTTATTGATTCATAGGTCACTGTGTGGCCAGGTACAGTCAATAACTGGTCAGGTACAGGGACTGGACTGAAAATTAGAGGCAAAAAGTCCTTCAGGAACCTGGGAGATCTATTCCTCAAGACTCCATTAAAAATACAAGAAAGTCTGCCTATTTGGAAGCAAAATATAAAGAAATAAGGGGTGTCTCAAGACTGTATATATTTTTTAAAAACCAGTTTGAGTCATTTATAAATCTGTCTATTATGAAAGTATAGTATATAGCCATTGGAAAGACTTCTGAAACACAGTCAGACTTGCTGTGATAGATAACCAGTTACTTGATTTATGTTATGTTTTTTGCTTTACAGATCAATATCACCTCCTGTCTCCATCTTTCATGCCTGTAATTCATTGTGCTTTAGTCAACAGGGCTCCTTCTCTTGCAAAACATTCTTTACCTTTTTTCCCGGGTAGTCCCATATGAACTCCACGCCTGTGTTGTGCTCTACCTCTGCGGTGCAGTTGAAGACGAGGACATCGCCTCGCATTAGCTCAATGGGCGAGTCTTCAGGAAACAGCTTGAGGCCAAATAACTTTGCTCCTGTGGGGTGTCACAACCATCACATTGCCAGTCAGCACTTTTATCATTTTAGTTAAGTATAGACTCAGAGTCCAAAAATCTAAAAGCTAAATATTAATGATTATGATTAATCATAATCATATTGCCAATATTACGACTTATAACGACTGGTGAGTTTAATCTCATCCCAAATTAGAGATCATAATAACCTGAACACAACCCCGTTAAGATAATATTTTATTGAACGCAAGCTCGTGTTTTCGAGTCCAAGCGCATGCTGGGTAACTTCATGTCATTATCTCATGTTTAGTTCAATATTTGTACTTCAAGTGGGCCGGCATTTAGTCTTATGCTCCATTAACCTTCCAAAATCACGTAAGCTGATGGTAGTGCTAATGTTCTTCCACTCCACATGAAAAGGCTATAATAAGCTAACCCTTTGCCGACTCCCAAACTTGAGCAACACAGTTAACATTCTGCTAACATTCACACCCTTTAATATGGAGAGCTGTGTGACATACAGTATACAGTGTTTTGTTAAAGATGATTTTTACTTTACAGTAGTACTTTTCTTTCTGAATATACTGTATATAGTATATATGAAAAGAGTGTTACCTGTTTCCATCAATAGGTAGACTATGGAAGTGTACACTCTGTCATTCGATGTCACGGAACAGAAGAAGCCCAAAAACATGTTTAAGTTGACGTCCTTGGGAACAGACCAACCTCTCCTGCTGTTCCATGTGATCTCCTTATGTTCAACAGGCACAGTGGGTTGTTCTACCTAAAGAATAAAGAAAAAATGGGTAAAAGAAACCCTGTTTTAATGGTAATTCTTTATAGTTTTCAAGGATTCATGATATATTAAAGATTGATTCAGATTGTAAAAGTACACAATAAATAAAAATAATATTCATAAAAATGACGAGTGATGACATTATCGTCTTGGCCTTTGTCATCTATCTATGAAAAAAAAATTATTTTTTGAAAATTGTTTTATGCGGTCTGTACTTTTAGTATGCTATTAGGCCCAACCTTCCTTCCATGGTCCTGTGATCATGTGACCTGAGACCTCATTACCATTTTCTTCAAAACAACCATCATGGCTAACACAGAGCCAACTCACAAAAAAAAAAAAAAAAAGCTTTTTAGGGAATCTGCCAAGAAAAATCTTCACTTGTTTGGGTTTCTGACATCTTGTTTGTTTTTACACTGTGTATTTGCATAAACATTAATATTCATTAGCGTCTGCCAAAGATGGGCGTGTACAAGGTATCAGCCTTGTCTAGTGTTCAATTATTTCAATGTTTATACAACACACTGTACTTTATTTGATTTTTTCTCTTCATTTTAACATACATTCTTACAAGTGTAATGTAAATTTTGAGAATCACGTATGGTCTGCAATCTTTAAGCACATAGGAACAACACATGAGTTGCTAACTTAACAGCTGGCTTATATTTTTGTTGCATTAAAGATGCATTTGGCTTAAAGAATCACAATAAATGTATAATCATTTCAAGCGCTGACTGTTTAAATGACGATTTAAATATTTTTGGGGTTCAAACTATTTGCATAACATGACAAATTCCCCTAAAATGAAGAAGAGGAGTTGAAAAGAAAGAAACACAAGCAGTAATCAGTAACATATTCAGCAAAGACGAGACACCAAACATTTTTTATCAAAGCAGAGTTCGTACTTTTGAAAGTGGAAGATTACGTGATTTCGATGACTTCTATGATTTCTGAGCATAAATTAATCTTCAGCAATATTTCCAGTTTTGTTTCATGCAAATGCCTCAAATGCAAGTTTCATGTATTTACAAAACATTTAAAGGATCAAAAATTTGATAGGGTATCATAAAACGGAATTTGCAGCTCAACATACATTACTTCGGTCATATATACTGTATTTCCACTTATAGTATTGTCATTAATATTGATGGGAATGTGATAATATTGACATGAATGTAGCTTTTTTTATTTCACTCATCCATTCATTGTCCATACTGCGTATCCTGTTTAGGGTCACCAGCGTCCCCGGGAACTCATTGTACAAGGCGGAGGACACTCCGGATGGAGTGCTAACCCATCACAGGGCAGAGGCCACCACACATTCACCCACCTAATCAAACATATTATGGCAATTTGAAAATGCCCATCAGCCTATAATGCATGTCTTTGGACTGTGAGGGGAAACCAGAGTACAAGAGGAAATGAGCACAGAAGCACAGAATATGAAAATTCCACACATATACTACAGACCAGAGGCAAATTCTGAAACCCTGACCCTGGAGGTTCGAGGCATGATAAAAGACAGAAAAATGTTGGACAAAATGTTTTTCTTTTCTTTTCTTTTGCCACTGTGCTTATTACATTTTTTTAATCTGACTGCATGTCTGTAGAAAAGGAACAGTGAAGACCAGTGAGTCCCCAGACTTCCTGTTAGATTTAAACGAGGACACACTAAACTAATCTCAAATTGGCATGCATTAAATCTTTCATCAGAATGTTAAGCCTAATGAAATGGATGAAGTGGATTGGGAAATCCATTTTGAAAGTTCTTCAGAGTTAATCTAATTCTCTTAGCGATTCTCGTTAGTGTTGGCATAAAGACAATTATTCTTTAAAAGGCTGGGCAGGGTGGGGTTTTTTTATCAGAAAAGCTTAAGAAATAATGGATTAATAAATAGCAATCATCAAGTTTGTACTGTAAGTGGTGCAATAACCTTATTGACTCAATATCCGATATGTGCAATATTTTAATTGCAGTCATTATAACCACTTCAATCTTTACATGTGTTTGAAAGGTGAATAGTATATGTGTGCAGATTTCATATTACTGACTATAATGTGCCTTTTTGTACCATCACCACTCAAAGCCTTATCTGACAACAATGTCCAACACACATGCGGCATTAATGGCACCCACTACTAATCTGTGCGGCACGGTGGGATACCTACCAAGAAGAGTTTGACATTTAGTTCAGGATCTGAAACCAGACATGGCACTTCAAAGTGTGTGTCTGATGCTCTTATAAAGATGGTTCCGAAGTTTTCATTTCTCGGGATAAATGGCTGTTCTGGGTCTGTCGGGGGAAAGAAATCAAGATTTTAAATTTTGTTCTGGAATTTTCAAATCTGGTGGAAGTCATAAAAGAATGAAAGAAGACATGAATATAACCATGAAAGCATTAAATATATACTGCCTGGAAAAAAAAAAAGTCATCAGTTCAGAAGTGTCACCATTACTTGGATACATCAAGCAAAGAAAACAACTAAGGAGATTTGAGATTACTGTACTTCAAGGACCTGGAAGGAAATGCCGACTCGTCAACTTTGTGGACGAAATGTAGTCAGAAAAAAATCATGAATGGAAAATACTTATGTAGATACCTGATGAAGTTGCATGGTTAAAAAAATCAGGAGCAAAAACTATAGCTATGTTTAATAGTGAAAGTACGAGCATCACCATGCGCACAGAATGTGATGGGAATATACACAGGATTGGGACCAAACAGCTGTGTGGTCATAAGAAAACACTTTGTTAGTGAAACTAATCAGGACAAAGGTTTGATTTTAATAAAAAAAAGATTGGACTTCGAAGCAATGGAAAAAATGTCATGTGATCTGATGAGTCCATATTGATGCTATTCCAGAGTGATGGGCGTGTCAGGGTAAGAATCAAAGCACATGCACCGGGGCAGCCATCATGCATAGTGCGCACTGCACAAGCCTCAGGAGGCAGTCCTACTGTATGATCTTAGGTTGCTTTAGTTGGTCAGGTCTGGGCTCAGCAATGTTATATGGCAATAAAATGAAGTGAACTTATGACATGAATGTATGTTCGATCAATGACCAGATTATCACATCTGTGGAGTTTTTCTTCCCTGATGCCACAGGGATATTCCAGAACTCACATTGTGAAACAGTGGTTCTGGGAACATGAGGAATCATTCTCACACATGAGCTGCCCACCACATTGTGTGCTGTAATCAAAGCTAAAGGTGATCAAACGAAATCTTGAGAGTGCGTGACTTAATAAAGTATTTCTGGCCATGCACTGTAGCTTTCATCCCAAAGGGCCTACAGTCGTCTGTACTCCCAAAGCCCATATAAAATTCATATCAGGCTTTCTTTGTTCAAAATCATTGCCACTAGTCGTTAACACATCAAGTCTAAAACCATAGCATTAAAATTCTTATCACTGCCACCCCTCTCACATCTCTCTATAAAGTGATGTGGCTCATATTGTCATTAAATATAAAATAATGGGGCTTACGGAAAGATTTAATGTAGCCATTTGCAAAGCCGCTAATACAGGGAATTTCTCTTAGTCAGAGGCCATATGCCATGTACAGAAAACTGCCCCCAGCTTTGTTTCCCACTCGGGGTGCTATTTGAATATAATACTGTGCAATATGCTTCTCTGAAAGGCTCTGCTATTTCTAACCCCACCATTTTTTTTTTTTTTGTTCAGAGTAAAATGGCTCTAGTCTTTCAGAGTGCAAACAAAAGCTTCTATCTGGCGGCTTATGTGCCTGTCTGTCGGAGGTCCACAAACGCAGGCGTAAAAGGGCAAATATACAAGTCCCCTGAGTAATGGTGCTAAACAATGAATTAGCGCAAGGAGGAGAAGTGTCTTTTTGAGGACTCATCTTGAGTGAGGCAGTGATCATGATCGATGGCGGCAGCGTGTACAAGGAACGGAACGAGTGTGCAGCATGGGATAGGCACCAAACTGAATCCACATGCTGCCCGATCCGACCAACTTCATGCTCCTGGCTAATTTATAGCTGTGATTTCAGCTGCTTCTAATTAGCCCGCCTGCTAAGATCTTGGGAAACTGTTTCAGCACCTTGTCAGAAGAAATAACTGGGCATTCTACAAAAGCAGATGACCTAGTGGCGCACCTGTATACAGTATGAATCGTCCTGACTAGGATGCTTTTTTGCCTTTTTCAGCTTTAAAGAAATACCCATCACCTGAGCACAAAGCAACACCCAGGTTGTTTAAAATCCACAAATGAAAGTAGTCGCCCTAAATCTGTACATTGTGGGGGTTTTGTTTGTTGTTGCAGTAAGACATGATTATTTATAATGGCGTTCCTAATGGTATTACCGTAATTGTCTCCAAACAAAGAACATTAAGAATCATTAGGACATTATTAGACCCAACACTGTGTGTCCCGGGGCTTGGACTCAAATATTTTGTGTGTCTATAATACTGTACGGTGAAAATAGACAGCTTTAAAAAAATAATAAACACCGAATCCCATGTAAGTATGATTGAACCCTAAACAACACTTAGTCCCAAGTACTTGTCAGTTGAAACTTTGTTTTACTTCATTTATAAAGCGAAACCCTCGCCAAAACTATTCTCATTTTGCAACCAGAAAAATGTGTCCATTTCACAAGCATGCAGCGAGGGACAATTTGGATATAAAGAAAAATAGGACTTCATTCTTCCCGCAAAAACAGAAAAAACAACACGCAATGCCAGAAACAAATGAGATAAATACCTGTATAGTTGTCTTTTCCTGAGGTTAAGCCACATCTTTGCTTTTCTTACTTTTCGCCCCCAAGAAATGCAAACAAGTTCAAACTATAATACTCTTTCGTTTCCCTTAAATGTTTGAATAAGGGCGAGCCATTAGAATGTCCTTGTCTACCTCTCAAAGAAAGGATAAATATATAATGAGATGCGCTAGCCAAGCAAAGCAAATCGACTCATTGGCGGTTCGGAAATGAACAGAACGTGTCATTTACTCGCCTTGTTAATGATGCTTGTTTTATGATGGTGCCATAAATTGCGCAAAAAGTGTACAAAACAGTTGTACAGTTGCATCAGTAACGACGTCAGTGACTTAATCTGTGCAAAACTCGTTTCAACTGGAAAGGACATGCAACTGTCATCTAATCCATTAAATATGACAGAAAAGAAAAACTAACATAACCCAGTTCAAATTTCATTGACAGTGCACCACAGGTTGAAAAGGAAATGATGTTACACACAGCCGTTGAAAGATTTTAAAACAAACACCGCCTTTAGTTACCTCGGACGAAGACATATAAACTGGCTGCCGTGGCTCCATCAATAACAGCTTTAATGTCCTGGTAGAAGCAACGGTAGTATCCTGTGTCATTGCTCTGGCTTTTGGTCAACACCAGCGTCTTGCAGTAGGGTTTCCCCGGTTCTCCCAGGCACTCGTTCACCAACAGCGCTCTCCTGTCCTGGATGGGTAACTGCTGCTGATGTCGCCTGCTAATCTCTTCTTTGCTGAGAGACTGCTCTGGCCAGGTCCAGTCCAGAACGTGCTGTCCTCTAGGACGAGGTATCAAAAACGTCATTAGCACCTTGAAAGCTTATGAGTGTACGAGTGTAATGACGTGCTGATTTACTGGCATATGTTCATATTCGATTTAATAATCAACTTACATACATATTCCATAAATCTATAAGACATTTAATTTAACACATTATTATATGAGACGGAGTGCTGGTGTGATGAATAATCATAGGCTCGAGTGCAGAAGATATAGCAGGCCATCCTAATATTCTAGACAACAGCTCTACAAACAATTTCTCATCAACAGATTAGAATATGTTTGTTTATTAAACCGGGTGTTTTGCTCCGCCATGACATTTCCCTCCGCGACTAGCAGAACTAACAAACCGCAACTAGCAGAGCTGGTGACCGACAGTTAGCGACCCTCCCAGCGACCGGTACTATGTAGCCCAAAGGTGAGGACAATAAAGCACGGAGGTGGTGGACAGTCCTGTAAACCTCTGTACTGTTTCTCTTTATATTTCCATTCATTCCACTTTCAAATATCAGCTAACATCTGAGGTTCCAGGATTGAATCCCAGATAACGTTAAATGAAAAGCAGATGTGCATGTATGTAGAGTGTACTGTAAGTTAAAATCCTTTGTTCCGGCCTCCGAGTGGCGCAGTGTAATGACGTGCTCGCCCTATTATCCGGAGATCGCGAGTTCGATTCCCGGGTGATGCTGTAACCTCTCGCAGCCGGAGGTCTAGAGAAAGCTGATTGGCCGAGCTCTCTCAGAGGGGAGGGGTGAGAGGTACTTAGTGCTCCCACATTAATCACGGCTCTACAGCCAATCAAGGGCGTCTGTGAGCTCACACAACAGAAGGAGCGGATAGCGCTGTCCTCTGAGTGTGTTACGCCGCCCAAACGGTGCGTGATCGAGCAGTTTGAAAAGATGCGGTCGGCTGGCGTCACGTGGTTCGGAGGAAACACGTGATGGTCTTCGGCCCTCCCAGCTGAGTGGTAGTAGTAGCCATAATGTGGGAGCCCCCTAGTGACGGGGAGGAATTAAATAAAAAATAAATCCTTTGTTCCACAAACCAAGTAGTGTCCATGATCAGAGAGTGATCTGGGATTCCGGCTTGATTTAGGATTCCTATCTCTGTAAGTAGCTAGTTATTTTTGTAGCTGGTGTTAGCCGTGAACAGAACAACACCTACTCTCACCTATGCAGCGACCAGCAGCTATTGTAATTAATGATTGTTACAACACCTGTGATGTGGCGATAAACATATAGTTAAACGTCCCAGTGCTGTTTTGCTCTATATCACCACTTGTGGAATGCCCTCGTCCAATCAGAATAAACTGTTGTATAATGGGTTTTATAGCAGTCTCATGTGATATTCTTGTTTTCCTATTTAAAAAAAATACTTAACAGTATAAATACCTAGTAAATATTATCACCCAGAGTTAGAATTCCCAATTAACGTCAATCCAGACTGTATGGCCCCAATCTTAGAGCTTCTCTCCACATACAGCACCAATTCTTTCATTGCGTGGTTCAAAACCAAACAGGATAACATTCGATTTCCTCCTTAAAACGATTATACAATACACTAATAATTTAAACTTGAGCCACAGCCATATAAAATGCTTAATGCTTCTCATGCTGGTACACAGCCAAAATACATATTTTCTCTTCCCAAGCATGTATGCTACTGCTGGAAAACAATTTATTCAGTAGATTCCTGGCTATGGCAGCTGTAGAAGAACCAGAGATTAATGAAGCTGCACGGCCTCCCCCACCCAACACATTATACATCGCCGCCGGCCTTATCTGAAAATGGATTTAATCTTACCCCTGCATTCCCATCCAAAAGTAACATTCCCTGTATGTGTAAAGAATCTCAGGGCGATATAGTCATCATGATTTCTTATTGTTTACTTAAAATACAAGACCTGTATATCCTAGATACTTCTAATACATACTGAGCACAAAGTTCCCTCAAGTCATTTTCAGAAATTACCTGCATGTAATAGTCAGTGTGTCATTAGCGTCAATCACGAGCTGGTCTTTGGTGATGTTGAGAGTAGGGGGGGTCATAGAAAACCCAGCTACCAGACCTAGGAGGAGGAAAAGGAGAAGGGATTTAGTTGCAAGAGATGCTTAAATAACAAGTCAAAATATATGCACATCATGTGTGCCATAATTAGTTATGATTGCGGTTTGGACATTGAAACATGTGTTTTCATTTTTTTTAAAAATCCCGTTTGTCTCCCAACTTTGTCATTTTGCCAATTCCCACAAACTATCCAGCACCCGTGTAACCGGCAAAGGCTACCAGCTGGATGAAGGCTATCATGTGCTGCTTTTCAAACTACTTCTTATGCTGCATCACAGAGCAGATTAATCCTCTGAAAGGAAAATACTAACTATGCACTTTTGCTTTCGCTGATGCACATGATGGTTAGTGCATATCTCAGTTGGACAGGGGAAGAGTAATGACACCCCTCTGCTCAGAAAGTATGGTCAATTATTCTTTCCTCTTGGCTTTGGGAGCATTCTGCGAATTTGTTAGGCTCAACACGTTGTTTGTTGAACCACTTAGATGAATTCATCTTAAACTTTTTTTCAATTTAGAAAAAGTAAATGGAGTAGAGTAGGGGTTATGCACATTAGGAGTCTTAGAAGTCCCATGGAGGGATGAAGCTTAAGCCTGGGTATTAGTAACAAATCAGAGTGATGTGAAGTAATAGCACTTAGTAATGAATAATAATGAACAATGACTTACGAACAAAATATGTCATAATTAGGGTTTGAACTGGGTAGGGTACTTAATATATAAAAAAAAAAGTCTAATACATCTAAGCACAAGGAGCGTTCAAGTCAAACTGGGACTCATAATGAAATTTCTAGTGAATGAAAGCGGAAAAACTATGGACATTTTCTGAAGACTTCAAGGACAGTACGGTGATGAGACCCATGCCACAGTAAAGCATTCAAATGGTGAGCACGTTTTAAAGAAGTTGTACAACCGTGAATGACTATTCCGGCGGAGGATAGGGAGTCGAACATCTGAGCCCTGAAAATCGAAGGATAACTTGTGGCTAACTTGCAGAAGAGATACATCTGTACACAAAATTATTCACAAACACCACTTGCACATTACAGGAACTCAGCTGGGAGGTATTGCCAGTCCTGACCTCGCTCCATGCTATATCCACATTTTTTGGACATTAAAGGAGTTCCTGGGAGGCCAGCGTTTCATACATGAAGCTGGTAGTCAGATCACGGCTCAGGCGTACTGATTAAACTTTCTACCTTGATGGTGTCCAAGCACTAGTAAAACGCCGGGATAAGTGCATTAGTGTGGCAGGGGATTATATAGAGAAGTGAGGTTTTAGTCATAACTCTGTTCTGTTATTCTGCATAATCAAAAGTCCAGGTTTGACTGGAATGCCCCTTGTAGACTCCATAGAGCTTTTTCCTGAGCATCCTAATGAGGCTCAGGGGCAGCAGTGGGTCAATGGTTAAACCAAGGTGCAATCCATCAGTGGTAATCTAAGAGTAAGAAAGAAAGATTTAAGGTCAGTACGTAAAACTTTGGCTCTATCATAGTTAGTTAAACTATAGTTTAATGCCGCAAATACATGATATATACAGTAAGTGGACTTGACATGGCAAAAGAATAACCATACTGATCCGAACATAAATTTGGCTATTGATATTTTTTCAGCAACACAGAGTTAAGTTTAACAAGGCTGCTATAAAAAGTGGGAGTATCGGCTGTTTTAAGGGTCAAAAAGAAATGACGTTATCAAGATAACATAGAGTTGGGTCAGGATCAAATATGTGGAAAGATATATTAGATTTAGAGCTTATTAAAGATATATTTTAAATCTGACACTAATCTATGAAATTACCAATAACTAATATATCAAGACAGAATGTATCGTGATTTATTCCTTTTTTTTTTTTTGAAGTGGTTGAGCTTTGAAGAGCCTATTAAGGCTTTCTCTGCTGGTGAGAGTCAGATGTGGAAAAGACATAAGGCTAAAGGTCACAGCACACATGTCAAATGATCTCGGACCATTACTGGCGCACTCACACGGAGCGGGGCTAATGATTATGTCACCAAGACACATCGGGGACATCTGGAGGTAATTACAGATGAAAGCAGGTTGTGAAATGGGTACATTACGCTACATGTGAAGACCATGAGCTGCATTTTCACAAGTTTAGAAATGTAAGTAAGTATAAATAAATACAGTGAGAATAAAATATAGACGCAAACAGTCTCTTGTTCTGCATTCATGCAACTACAGAATTTGGAATAAATTTTTAAAAAAGCATAAATCTGATACGCGAATCTGAATAAAAACATAGAAATATAGCATCTCTGGCAACTGGCACATATAAAGGCACACTGGTCATCTTGGCTATAAGAAGCAAAGCATAAAACAGTACAATGATGCATGAAATAAGATATTCAACTTCATTAGGTTCAGGGTGAGAATCTGGCACCATGAGCACGAATCCATGGACTCAACTTGACTCTTGCAATATTCTAGGCTGGTGAAGGTGGTGTGATGTATGTATGCAATGTTTCCTTTGTCACAATCATCACTTTTACCTACCGTAATATTGTTGTTGACCATAACAGTCACAATTTCCTAATGGTCAAAATCTCCTAATGGCTACTTCCGGCATGCCCCTATGCAAAAGTCATGTCAGACTGGTTTCACCAAACTAATAATGAATTCAGTGCTCTGTAGTGGCCCTCCAGTCACCAGATCTGAATTCAATTAACACCTCTGAGATGTGATTCGCAGCACAAAAATGCACCTGAGACATCTGCAGGAATAACTTGAGACAGTTCTATCAGCATGCACCAGAATCTCAAAGGAATCGATACCAAAAGGCAGTTACACAAGACACCAAGGGACTATAGGACAACTCAAGTCAATGCTCACTGCATGCCAATTACGAGCAACCTTTCTACACCACTGCATTTCATATACATTATCTAAGCCCTTCAAATACATCCTGCCCCTGGAGCGCACAACAGAATTTTGTAAATATTTGACTGGGAGCCTACAAAGTGTTTATGGTGCTCCGTTGAGCCTCTTGGCACCAGCTTGCAGCTTTTCTCGAGCTCTGAAGATTTATTCTTGAACATCGGCGGGATAAAAACAATAGCAACCAAAAACGCTATGCAACAGGAAGAAGCGTTTGCAGGGGATTTGTTTTCATCTGTGTGGTTTCTGGCAAGCACTGCATAAATGCTTTTTCAAGCAATAAAGGCATGCAGTAAATAGCAAATATGCTATTTGGTCTCTTGGTCCCTTGTAATAAATGCAATTGGCCTGTGAGTCTCAGTCAGAAAGGCATTATTTGATTGTTTTTAACAACCAAAAAGGCTGCATGGTGGCTTAGTGGATAGCACCGTCGCATTGCACCTCTGGAGTCCAGGTTCGATTCCTGCCTCAGGTCTGTGTGCTTGGCTCAAGTGGTGGCTCAAACGGATCGGAAGGTCGTGGTGTTTGAACCCCAGTGCCGCCAAGTTGCCACTGTTAGCTCTGACCCCTGCACTATGACCCTGACTTCCCAACTGGGATATACAATAAAGTGAGAAATAATTTAAACTAATTTTTAATTGCCATTCCCAAATTGCCAGTAGTGTATGAATGAGCATGTAAATGTTTACGCGTGCGCCCTGTGATGGATTGGCACCGTGTCCAGGGTGTACCCCGCCTCATGCCCCAAGTCTCCTGGGATCGGCTCCAGGCCCAACGCCACCCTGTACTGTATACCGGCTAAAATGGTGCAGACGATGAGAGAGTAAGAGCAGGTAAACAACGGGCAATCTGTCATTTAAATTTGTTCATCTACTAAATTCTGGAGTGTATTATACTCAAGAGCACTAAAGTTCCAGAGGAGAAATATTATATAGTGGTATGTTGCACAAGCATATTAGAATGTACAGTCTATTTAAATATTATCTATAATTACATTACAATAGAAATCAGAGAAAGAACATTTTAATAGTTTTAAAACTTCTAGTTTTTAATATATTCCTAATTTTAAGGATTGTTCCTAAAATTCTTTTTTTTTTTTTAAACATGGTTTTCCTTTGCATCTGAGAACACTCTAACAGCATGTGAGGTCAGGCGACTGCAAACACATCATCCCCTCTGCATGACAAAATGCAATCTTTTTCGAAAGCATGCAAACTGTGCTGAAACCTGCTGAGTCCCAGCCGGCTGTCTGGCCTTTTCAAAGACATAATGACTCGCCTCACCATAGAGAGCTGAGCTGTCCAGGTCCTGGGGTTAAAGTGTAGGACTCAAGTGTCTCTTCTGTCTCCTAGGCCTTTGGACATGTTTGTGGATATTAAACAAACAGCAGCATGCTGTGGGTGACAAGTGAGAGGAAACCCGACGCTTGCCTCCAGTGCGGTGGAGAACAATTAAAAAAAGCCCTGACAAAGGTTATTAACAACAATCTCGTGTAGACAGATCTACAGTCTAAAGTCACCACCTTGACCCTGAGTGTTTCACGTCTTCCGTTCAATTGTCCATAGACCAAAGGACTCATAGTCAAGGCCATGGCCTTTCAGCTGAGAGCTTTCTAATTGATTTTTATGAAGCAAAGGCAGGACACTGTTCTCTAGGGGTGCACATTTATTGGAACAGAGCCAGAAGGCATGTTTGTCTTCACAGCCCCCCCCCCCTCCAACATATATACACACACACGCACACACACACACACACACACACACTTGAAAGAAAAGAAACCTAAAGAATTATGAAATTATTCAGACCAGCTGCTTTCTATACAAACCCCAGGCACCACGTCTGAACACTTTCTGCTCCACAATATGATGTAATTGCGATAAATTACTAGTTACTTTGGAATACATTTCCATAGTTCAGCTATGATATTCCTCGTGCAGTGTGGGAGCTGAGGAGTCTGAGTCCCCTTTCGCATTCTGAGAAACAATAACGATGGTCGTAAAATGCACCAGGTTCATCCACGTGCCCTACGGTAGCTTCATTACAGTCGGCTTATGTTCTCATTGCAGCATTTGTTCATGAGTGTACTATGTACCGCTAATGGGAAATATTTGGTAATGTCATGAAAGGCTATTAACACTTCAGGAAATTCTAATGGCAGCCATTGTTACTAAGACAGATGGCTCGTGAAGTAGGCTAGAAGTGGTGATGAAACAAACTGATGATTAAAATGAGAGAGGAAAAGAAAAAAAA
>JAAGKR010004611.1:0-59256 GCA_011419295.1 Clarias macrocephalus
TGTGTGTGTGTGTCTATGTGTGTGTGTCTCCAGCGCTGTGCGGAGCGCCTGCACTCAAATCAGGTCAGCGGCAACGGATCAGCACGAGCCACCGGCGCGCGCGCGCGCACGCACATACGCATCCACATATACACATATACACATGCACATACGCGCACGCGCGCTCTCTCTCGCGCTCCCTTTCCGCACGCGCACCGATGTGACGCGTCTTGATAAAGAGGTAAGTGAGCGACACTTTTCTCTGTGTGTGTCTATATGTGTTTGTGTGCGCGTTAAGTCAGAACCGAGCGCATCAGATGGGCACTTCAGGGGCAGTTGTTGACGCACAGCGGTGTCAGTACCAGCCCGGAAAGTTGGACTGTCTGCGTCTCTAACCGTTAGACAGTCGGAATGCTAAGCGCCATCAGGGTTCAGACTCGAGTCTAGACACCCGTCCAGCTGTCTGTCTGTCTGTCTGTCTCTCTGTATATCTTTTTCCACCAGCATGTCTCGTCAGTTAGCTAGCTGTGTTTCGAAGGGAAAAAAAAGCTTTCCAGCTCATCTTAAAGTTAAAATGTCATTCTCCAAAAACAGCTAGCGCGGTTTCCTTAACGCTTTTCTGTCCCGTTGGTCACAGGCAACTAGTCACATAAAAAAATCCTTGTCTCATTAGTGTTCAATGTTTATAAAACATTTTGATAATTTGATGAAGTAAGTTAAGTTCCAGTGCTGTTGCTAACTGAGCTAGCCTCCTGACTAGCCTGCTCGGGCTCTGCTGCAGGCGGGATGGCCGCAGACTTCCAGACGAATCCCAAAAAACTTGGCAGACAACCCGAGCTCTCAGGACTGATTAGTAGTTTAGTGTCCGACTTGGCAGCTCTTAATAGCTGCTTGAACATGAACTTGAACAATAATTCAATAAATAATTAAATAAACATACAGTCAGTGTATTTCTAGATGATTTATGATCCAAGCTGTTAGACAGACAGACAGACAGAAAGAGAGACACCTCAGGCGACACAGTTTAACTCACACTGGAACTGACTATGTGTGCGTGTGTGTGTGTGTGTGTGTGTGTGTGAGAGAGAGAGAGAGCGCTTCCCTATACTGTTTTGGTGTTTTCACAGCTCCAACACACTTGAACAAACTCATCAGCTAATTCCTAATCCCTCAGAGAGTCCAGACACGCATTGCAGGGCCACTGGAGGAGCAGGAAACACTGCCCCAGGCTAGAGCACTGAATGAGCAGCTCAATAAGGTGTGTTAATGCCATGAACATGTGAAACTGCACTGCAGTGCCTCGACCACACACACACACACACACACACACACGCGCACACAATGAGGACAAATACGCCTTGACTCAGAGCTAATAAAGCACAGGGTTTATTTCCAGACGTCTGCAACATGTCTGTTGAACTCTTGCTCAGAGCGCGGTGTTATGTAAAAGTCTCCTACTCCAGTATGAACTGTGTTGGAGATTAGCACTCGTCACAGGTTAACAGATTTCTCGCTCTCTCTCTGTGTCTTGAAATGTTGAATCGCCATCTGAAAGTGCTTACAATTTCGAGCACACAGCCCTTCTGTCTGAGACTTGGCTCACACCGCTACATAATGTCTGAAGCCTTCGACTGTCCTCTCATTACTGCATTTAGCCTCTCTTTCTGACTGCACTGCATATCTGAGGCTCAGTGTGAGTCTAGTGTGTGTGTGTGCGTGTGTGGAGTGGCGTGGAAGTCTGCCAGCTCGCTCTCTCCAAACTTGGACAGAGTGCAGTGCCTGGGGCTGTCGTGACCAGAGTTCTCCATGGCTGCAGACACACTCGCTGTGCCCTTTCCTGTGCACTGCAGGCACTGGCCTACTTGTGCTGCACAGACATGGACATGTCGGCTACTGCCAGACAGAACGGAACAGCGCTCTCCTTTTACAAGCTGCCGCTTTGGCCCGAGGTGCGTGTACTACACCACCTGCTTGTCTGCGTAGACCAGCTCTGAAGTTTACCTACGGTCTGAATAGTTCGAATGGTTGGGATGCTTCGTTTAATTTGCATGTCGAGACAGCTTGTCGGCGGAGTCGTTACGAAACAGCACCTGAAGGAAGCCTTCCGAGAGGATTTTCAAACACAGTTTATTCAGGCCGAGCGTTTCCCGAACGGAGAAAAGAGGCTGTCATAGTGGTGTGTGTGTGTGTGGACGGAAAAGGGCATAGAATTGTCCTGTGCTCAACATAGGGAAAGGAGGTGCTACTTTTTCATGCTGGTGTTTAGTTAGGAGTTCAGTTTCACTTGTAAGAACACAAGCTCTGGTGTTTACTATGGTGATTAGTTTATTTATTTTTTCTTTTTTTTTTTTTTAAGATGGTCTAGGAGGCACAGCCTTAAGTTAACTCATATACCCTGTAGTATGTGCAGCTTTGTGCCTTAAACAATATTATCTACTCAATAACTTGCATCCAAAACAATGCATTCCGTTTCATTTTTCTTTTCCAAGGATTTTATTGATTTCTTTATTCTATGCTCTGTGCTCAATGAACATGGCCACCCTGAGAAGGCATGAGAGCACTTTTTCTGCCTTTCAACCAATACTAAGTCTTGTAATTATTATTATTTTTTCTTTAAAACTGCTTAAAAAGCTTTTTTTTTTTTTAATTGTCATTCTTTTTTACAATAGAAGCACTTCACTTAAAGAATACAAAGTTAAAAGCCTTGCCTGTTCGGTTCTGCTCTTTTACACAAACATCACATGACAACATAAAGGATAAATCCAATAAAATCAACTTAAAAAAAATACCAATCTTTGTGAACATTTCCAGGTCCAAAAAAAAAAAATCTACCCCTTTTTTGTTTTTATTTCATGAGCCAGATTGAATTTCTTCTTTTTCTTTCCCCCCACTTCGATATCAAATCCAGCATTTTTTTTGCTGGTATCAGCCCAACACCGATTCCCGGGTCTCGGATCACATAACGTAAGCGATCGACTACAAGCAGGTTATTTTTATATCAGGCAGTGTAACAAGCACTTGTGTAACAGGGCCAAAACATCTTGGGTCAAACAGATCATCGGCATACACAATACATCACAAAATACCCTGCCTGGCCAGAAGAAAAGTCGCCGTTTGCGAAGGGTCGAATTATTGAGCTGCATAAAGCCAATGAAAACAACTAAGGAGATTTGAAATTACTGGAACTGGGTTAAGAACCCTTCAACACATTATCAAAACCTGGAAGCATAATGCTGAAGAAATGTGGTCGGTAAATAGGGATCAGTTAAACTTGAAGTTGCAGGGTAAAAAAATTTGACAGTAAAAAAAAAAAACATAGCTGTGTTCAAATAGTGAAAGTAAAGGCTTTTCCATATACACTTCGAGTGATGAGAACTCACAGGATTGGGACTAAACAGCTGTGAGGACATAAGAAAACCACTTGTTATTGAGATCAATCAAAAGTAAAATCTTCTATTTGCTAGGAATCATTAAAACTGGAGTTTGAAGTAATGGGAAAAGGTTATGTGGTCTGATAAGTTCAGACTGACCCTAATCAAGAGTGATGGGTGAGTCAGGGTAAGATGGGAAGTGCATGAAGTGATGCATTCATCACGCATAATGCTACTGTACAAGCCTCTGGAGGCTGTGTTATGATCTGGGGTTACCTCAGTTCATCAGCTACAGACTCAGCAATAAAATAAAGTCAGCTGATGACCTGAATGTACTGAATGACCAGAGTATCGCATCTATGGATTTTTTTTTCTTCCCTGATGGCGCAGACATATCCCCGGACTCAGATCATGAAAGAGTAGTTCTGGGAGCACGAGGAATCATTTTCACACATGAACTGTTCACCACATTGTGTTCTGTAATCAAAGCTAAAGGTGACTGAATGAAATTTTCTTTTGGCCAGACAGTGTGTGTAAAAAACTGTTAATGGACTGTTACATTTTATTCTGTAATCGAGTTTTGAAGCACAGATAAAGTTTGTTTGCTTTATCTTTTAAGTCAAAGGGACGTTTTATTGTAATGACCTTTTCTCAGGATTGTGGCACAACACGGAACAATACAACATACTTCATGGATGTATTGTGTCTTGTTTGTGTTGGATTGTGTTCCTGATCTCCTGCTGATGCTGAACTATGCCGCATTGTACAACAATCACTTTATGCTTTAAAGTCTATGATGTAGTGCTAGTACACTTTATGGCTGGGTACCCAAATTCCATACTTTTGTGTGACTGGTGGAATCGCTTCGATACCGTGGAGTAACGGAAAACACCTCATCATCCGGTACCAAATTTCGATACTTAACGAGTATGTCTCAGCGTCAACGAGCCGGAAGACACACAGTCTGCTGATTACAGAGTTCAGAGAGTGGTTTAACATGTGGGTTGTATTTTGAGAGGCTTGACTACAGTGTGAGTCGCATTGTAGGTGTAAAAAAAAAAATGTCTACGTGATTAAAGGCATGACTCGGTTTTCTCATCATTGGTGATTTTATCAGCGCAGAATGCAATATACAAAAAGGACATTGCTGTCCAGGGTGTGTGGGATAAATCGAAGAGGAGAAAGTTGTTCAACTGAAGAAAAAAAAAAAAAAAACACTAACAACAAAAAAACAGCCATCTTCCTCTCAACATTCAAGTACATATAATGTTCAAAACCTTCCTTCAAAATCTCAAATTCTCATCTCGTATTACTGAGGATTACGCTGTGACTGAAAATTTAGTAAGTATCATTGACCAAACAAACTTTTGCCAATTTTGCCAACTGGTCGTCTTGGCTCTCTGGTAAGATGAAGATTATCAAGTAAATTCCGGCTTTTATACATCTTTATTTAGTAAAATTAACAGACAGTGTTGTGCATGAATACGCTAATAAGATAGCACCGTTCATCGCACTTGCTTGTTTTTCGATAAGTGATGAACTGAACAGATTAGTTGGAAAAAAAAAAAAAAAATATATATATATATATATATATATAAATACGGTGAACATAAGCATCATTAGCATTCAATGTTATGTTTTCTTTCATCCCTTTTTTGTTATTGTTAATTTTCTGTGAGTCGAAGAAAGAAGTCACCCCTCCCTGTCTTTCTCTCATCAATCGACTTGTGCAAGGATCAGAATCCTCCTGTGACTGAAACACACTGCACTGCTCAGGGTACCTTGTTTAAAAGAAAAAAAAAAAGTGAACTAGTTCTTTTTTACGACTATAAACTTGGTTCAAAATGAGTGTGTGTGTGTGTACTCTGAGCTAGCTCTTGTGAAGTGTGAACTTTGCCAATGATGTTAAGACAACTTTGTATTGTGATAAATCTGTAAAAAAAAAAAAAAAAAATTAACAGCTTTCAAAATAAAACTAAATACTGTAGTTAAAACACCCGGTTTGTACACAGGTTTGTATTCATGATGTGCTGTGCATGATCTAAATGTGTAAATCTGCCAAGAATCTGAAAAATACAAATAAAGATATGTACCTTATGTCTTTTTGTTTTTTATTCATTTATTTGTTAAATTCCCATCTAAAAAAGTATCCTTCATGAACCTGTATCGAGCTCAGGATATCGCTATTGGTACGGGTATAAAGTTTTTTGATTAATACCCATCCCTGATACACTTCTCCTGCAGTATCTTTGGCGAACGCTTCTTGCAGTCACACTGTGTCCTGAGCTGATCTGTGAGGTCAAGAGCAGGCCACCAGGTCTTAAATGCTCATCTGACTGCAGAAAAACTGCTGCATTCACAGCACACTGGTGTGAACACTTAAGGGAGCCTGTCGACGCCGGGGTACGTCATTGCGTCATTTCCCTCCGCTGTGCTCGAGCGGCACTCGGACTGGTTTCTTGCGCTGTCCCGGGCTCTACGGAATGCACAGCAAGCAGAATAAGTGTGGCCTTTTTTTTGCGCAGTGACCTACGCTTGGAAATCAGGGCTTTTTAAAGGTGACCTGATTAGGTGTTGTTCCACCTGGACTTCATTAGGTAAAAGTGCACAACGTCTTTTAGTGTATGACTGGCAAGGTGCAGCACCTCGCGGTACGAGCTGTGAAAACACAATGACGAGTGTATACACGGACACAACGTGCAACTGCTGCTTATTACATAAGATCCTGTTTTACATAAGATTTTATTCATCACAGTGGAACATGCGATGGATTTTGCTCTCTCTGTTAAGACTCTGCTTGTGGCAGTGTTGTCAGTTTCATGTTGTCGCTAGATTTGGCTGCGTTTTAGACCAAATTAACTGCCTTATTTAACTATATTTTTTTGAGCAGACGGTTGGGATCGTCAGGTATGAGATCCATCTCTCCTGTAAACAGCTGCAGGTTATACCAGGTCAGAGAGCAGGTTTGGTAACTCCCCACTAGTTAAAATAAAGCTTGACTGAGTTGTGCTTGCATAAGTTTGTTCCCCCCAATCACTGATCACCGTTATTCCCAACGCCAATCGCTGATCACCGTTATTCCAAACGCCAACCGCTGATCACCGTTATTCCCAACACCCAATCGCTGATCACTATTGTTTGCCCCACCACACACTTCATTTGCTTTAAACCGTTTCTGTACATTACTCATTCTGTAACATTTTCCATAGTGTCAGTTCAACACCATATTTTTATCTTATTTATTTATTTATTTTTTTACACCTCTGCTTCATTTTATCTACATTTTTGAAATGTTGTTCTATTTTGTAAATAGTTAGTTTGTGGTGACCTGACCAAAGAAGTCTTGTTCCTATAAGAAACGAGTTTAAATCAGCTATTTTTTGTTCGAATAAACTGTTCTATTTCTTGAAAATGTGTTTATATGCAGGTGATCCTGACAGTTCATTGAGCATGAATACAGTTTTGAGCAGGTGTTAGTTTCTTTGCCCTGAACAGAGAGAACAATGGGTTTGTTGCCGCAAAGAAAGAAGTTCCCCAGACAGAGGAGTAGGTGTGTGTTGGCGTGAGGAGATCATCATGTGCCGCCAGGTTAAGGTGCCTTTTTGTGGTGGCAGCTGACTGATACGAGCATGGCTCAGGGCCAAGTGTAACAGTGTACTGTGATGGCACGTGGAGCGCGGTGTCAGAAATATGATCGATCTGCTGGGGGGGTGAACAGGCTTGCAAAGGTTAGCCGCACATCACCGTCACTGTCTCCATAAAACGCACGCCATAAAAGACTTCACAGCTGAATGATTCACTGTCGCGTGTTTGACTTCTGATTCAGATTCTCTTTGCATGCTCACACACGCTACCTGCCTGTCCACAGCTGTTGGTTATTTAGTCTGCGGCGGCGGTGGCGGCAGTGTCTGAATAGATAAGCATGATAGGGTTTATGGCTCAGCCACCGTGTGTGACTTTCTAGCAATTTTACAAAAGGAAAGCTTGTATTTTACGGGGGTGGTGATTATATAGAGCCTTATGTTGACGGCTTGATATTTGAGACACAGCCCATAGTGCAGATTAGCTTCCAGTCTCTGCGTTTGGCATGAGAGGGAGCTCTGCTGAGATGGCTGTCCGCTCCCGACCGGAACACTTGCTGCTAATAGGGAGGAGCTTCCTGTCTCGCAGAGATCCGTCTGTCCGTCTGACATCATATGCCAAGCCGCCTGTCTCGTTGCCTGGAATGTCATCACACCTTGGGTGCAGAAAATGTCTGGGGGGGGGGCCGTGGGGGAGGATTCTGTCAGAGGCCTACGGCTACAACTCGCCATTTTATTACTGCACTTGAACCCACAACCCGGTGCTGATCGTCTCAATCGGGATAATGAAACCTCACGCGCTTCCAAAGAGTAGAAACGCAGCCGAAGTCGAGAATATGCAAATTCACAACATTGATATTAAGCTCGTATCAGCACCTCTGGGTACCTGCAGGCAAAATTCAGGGTGTGTGTCTTAGCGCTTTAACAGTTGTGTCTAAGTTGATGATTAAAATTAAAGCTCGTGTACCAGTGTGAAATACACGAGCTCAAGCTTCTAGGACTTCTCCTGTCGCCTGATTGTCATAGCGACTAGGAGAGGGAGTCCATATGGCAGATGAGGGATAAGGCCCCTATTTCTGCTCCTTCATACACTGACAGATGGAGACTCACTGGGCCCTGAACAAGGTTCTAATCCTAATCCTGGCAGTGTTGGAACCGAGGCACCTTTAGACCGTACGCTTGCTCTGAACTGTACAGGATTACAGTGTCATATGTTTGCTCGTTAATGAACATCCTGTCCAACGTATTAGTTATGGATGTACTTATGGGCCGAGAGGCACCACTCCAAATCATGGAAAATCTTGTGGTATTTTCACTCTGTAGCCATTAATACCACAGCACTATTGAAAAGTCGAAGCGTTTGGTCAGAAGGTGTTGATTAGTGTTGTATCAGCATGACTCTGACAGTAGTGTGGCTGGAATGGCGAACCGCGCCTTTGAGACTTCAGTGAGGTTCTCCCAAACAGATTAAAAACCATACAAGCGAACCGTTGTTATATTTTCACCCTTCGAATGTGCATCTGTTATGTGAAAAAGTATGGATGCGTACTCCGGTCACACGTCGTATATAAGCACTTAAAGATCCAATCATCAGTAACGCATACGTCATGCAAGAAAACCTACGGTCTACCTGAGCCTCCATTAATGAACTGGACTCCATATTAACTTGAAGACATCAACTGTTCTATTGAACCTCCAGCCGCCTAACACACAGTATGACTGCAGATCAATCCCTGCTATCCGTTATCACCCCAGTGAGGATGAGTTCCCTGTAGAGTTTGGTTCCTCTTTTTCCGACTGCCATCTCGGGGAGTTTTTCCCTTGCCGTCGTCGTCCTCGGCTTGCTCATCAGGGATAATCTGATCATTTTGATTCTTACACATTCACATGTCATACAAACTTCCACAATTTTGATTGTGTAAAGCTGCTTTGTGACAGTTGTTAATCGAATTGAATCACATTTCAGAGCCGACTGTAACGGTGATGAAAAATGCGTAGGCATTACGTGACCTGCCATAACCGTGCACGTTCACACACAAGTCTGTTATTGGTGTGCTCCGGTACTTAAACAAATAGAAATTTGTGAGCAAAGGAGGAAGAAACATCACACATTCAGATGACACACAAAACACGTCCTACTAAACCACCAAATAACTTGGGTTACGTCCCTCACGGAAAGCGACGGTGGTGGGATCGTCTTTCACGTTCAACATGCGTTCTGTAAAAACATCTGCACTATTCCACTGTTGTACTGCGGCCAAGAGTCTGATCTCTTGTAGTCTCTCTTGATCTTTTGAGTCTCACCATAGTGTGATTGAAGTCTTCTGTAAACGTCAGTCGGTTTCTTGACTTGCGCGCCCCTTGTACAGTTGTTGCTATGGAACAGTTTTGTAGGTTTCAAGTCTTTAGGACAGAGACTTTGCGCTTTTATTGTTAAGTGGAAGGATTTTTGTTCTCATTATTCTAAGAAAGAGAGGCGAAAAAGTCAGGTAAGTTATATTTAAGAATATAGTATGCAAGTTGTTTAATGAAATTTCCACACCTTATACGTGACTATAAATGGATTAAAATCTACAATGTACACCGTGTCTTTGTACCCATGGGCGAATTTCTGTGGAATAAATCACTACAGAACAGCTATAGAAAAGTAATCACTCTAACTTGTCATTCCGTGTGTTTTGTTCCCTATTCCTACTTACTAGGCTCGGCTTTCTTTGTAATCAGTCGTCCTAATAATGGACCTGGTGAGATATGATTCAGCTGCTTTCGTGATGAGCGATAAGCCTGTGTATTTGGACAGGAATACTACTCTAAAAACATCCAATTTCCTCGTCTAATTATTTAAGACTTCCTGTAATATTCAGGGTGATGGATAATTAGGACCGTTTGAGAATGCATGTTGTTTATGAGAGTTAGTCCTAATCCAAAAAAAATCCTTTACCGTTCCAGGCCAGTTAAACAAAGCTTGCTTTTATTTTCAATTCTGCTGTGCGGTCTCTTTATTCGAACATCATGCAAACCAGCAGACCTGCCAGCCGCTGGAAAGCATGTTCCCTCATCCCAAGATTTCTGAATGTTCCCTGTGTCAAAAACTATCGTTGAAAAGGTTGGATGTGTTTCCTTATAATAAGATTTTGCTGGATGTCATCATCATTAGACATTTGGGAACTGTGTGTGTGTCCCAAGCCAAGACTGAAGTCCTAGAAAAGTTGGATCTTTTGCAGGAAGCCTTTATATTATATTTTTTCATTTTATCATCTGACTGTATTGTTTTTTTGAGTATGTCTTCATCATCCCTGTTTCCAGAATGATCTTTTTAATTGTTTTTATATATTTTACTTTTGAATAATTGCAACAAAAAAAAAAACTAAGTACTAAATGCTTTATTACTGTTTTATTATTTATTTATTCTCTCTCTCATATTTCCTCTCCCTTTAGTAAGGATGGGAATCACCCGTCACCACCCATTACAATATTATCACAATACCAATAGGTTCCAATCTGATTAATATTGCGATTCTGTGTCATGATTTTATAAATATCCTGATTCTACAGTATATCACATTTTCCCCCTAATTTTGGTACAATGTTAAGACTTTGTTTTATATTTTGCTGTTATTCAACAGCTTTATATTATATTATATTATATTATATTATATTATATTATATTATATTATATTATATTATATTATATTATATTAGTTTCCTCACATACTATAAAATCTGAGGGCAGCATTTAAACACAATTTAAAGGCACAATTACTTTAACTTAACTTAAATGTTAACAAAAATCAGTTTTATTACTGAGCAGCATGCATCTCTGTCATCCGCCATAATTATTCTTTCTAAACAAACTTGGCAAATAGTTCACTGGTACCACACGGGCTGCGACTGTTGCAGCACTTGGAAGCTCGTGCACTCGGCACAGGATCGGTTTTACCCGAGGCTGATCGGTCATGACTGTTCTAGCTGAAAACCAGCCAGTTCCATCACCGGCTGATCGACCAGCACGTCTCTATTACAAATGTGAAAACTAAAACTAAAAAAATTGATTTCAGAGTCAATATATATGAATCGGCAAGCAAGAGAATCGAGATTGATACCTGAATTGATCTTTTCCCCCCATTTCCAGTGATGTGTGTCCGAGTTTAGTTTTGGTAGTCTTTCTCTGATAACACTTTATTTAATAGACGTACTGTAAAAAAACAACATATCTGTGGTTGTTGGTGGGTAGTTGATCGACCTGCTGTGTTTCAGTGGCCCAGTTTCAAGCTCTTGATATAAAGAAGGAGATTTGTCTGTAGACTGTCCCAAGTCTTATCACAAATTCAACTTCAGATCATTTATTTTGTAACATGTTGTTGAAAGATGGATATCTCGAGTTGTGCTTCGACACCAGAGTCAGGCGCTTTCAGACCGGTTGTTTTGGTCCACATGCGAGTGTGATCTCCGAGTTCTCATGAACGTAAATGTTTTTTCCCCCAGCGGAGGGAAAACACTCCAGTCTTCCATACAAACACTGCACTTGTGAAATCTCCAGTAGCTAGTGTGCAGCTCAGTCACTGTTATTGTACTTCTGTATAGGCTTTGGAACACTGCAAAATAGTAGAGTTTGGAGAGGGTTTATTTATTTATTTTTTAAATTTAACCAGGGATCAGTCGATACAATATTATCACAATACGAAAGTGTAGATTAAATTTGTATTACGATTTTGTAAATATTGTTTAGGTTTTTTTTGGTCAATTCTAAATAAACTTTGCGTATATGTCACAACACGAGATGCTGTTCTGCCTGTATAACATCACCTGTAGGATTATAGAGAGATGATGATGCTTTTCCACCTCTAATAACCGAATCGATTCCCCAATCTCTACATACTACCGCAATAAACTTCGCCAAAACATTGTATAGTAATGACACCTGTAAAAAGTATCGTTCTTGGTTTTAAATTTTTACGTCTTTAAATTTTATTATAATTTTTTTTGGAATGGTAAATGAAACTTTTTTTTTTTTGTCTTGTCAAACCAAGATGTTGTTCCTCAAAGCGTGATGTGTAAATTTAATGAACGATGACAATTTCATGGATGATATTGATGATAATTTCGTTTATCTGGTTTATTTCTTGGTCAATAAAACTAAATTGCCATCCATTCATTACATGTATACATCACCCTTTGAGGAGCAACATCTTGGTACCTAATCATTACTCACTGTTTCTAAAAAATAAATAAATAAATAAAACAAATTAATGACTAATAAACAGATCAGCAATTGTTTTGAAGTAAAAATTTCGCTAAACGAAAAATGTAATTTGTGGATGTAAATGGATCTTTAGCTCTGCCTTGTAATTTAAATTGTGCTAAATCATGTACACCTTCATCCACAGTATCCAACAACAAAAAGCCAGGATTGAGCAAGCGCAAAATAAACAGTGAACGCAACTGACCTCATTAGTGTATGGAATTGTTGCACATACAGTATTTTACATTTAAAAGAAATAAGCCTCTCAAATGAAATATAAATGAGACTTTAATACTCCTTTTCCCAGTAATGCTGGTGCAGCTCATCGTTCTGATGTTATGAAAGACATCTCTTGTTTGTGTCTATGTAGTATCATATATCATTTATTTAAATTATTATTATTTTTTAAAATTTATTTAATGCTGCTCCTTTTGACTCCTCTGTTGATGCTGCAGTTGTACGACATGATTCTTCATGGTAACTAAGCAAGAAATCTGCATTTTGAAAGTCACACACGTATTTTGTGTTGTTTAAAACTGCCTTAATGTTGTTTGAGTGCAGTAGTGACATCATCGCCACTGCCCCTCGCAGCTTCATTATAGCATTACACAACAACTGACATCATCGACTATCCAGTCTAATCGTTTGTACATCTGTGTGTGTGTGTGTGTGTGTGTTTTAAGCATTTGTCTTTGCGTGTAGCAGCGCACACCTGGCTGAACATCTCCCTTACTAGATTGCATTAACCATTACTCAGACTAATGAAGTGGTCTCTGTTGTCTGATTACAGCTTTACGAGCGAGCGTTCCTTATAGTCCACATGCTGACCAATTTGATAACCAAATTTGTACTGATATTACTAGACAGTGTCACTATTTGAATGTGCTAAGTAGCGGGGTAGTGCAGCATGAGGTCATCTAGCCATAGCACAGCTTTTTCATCATGACAGTACATGACTTATCTCATTTATTTATATGATGTTCTTTCTCGATCTTGATTTGTTTTATTCATTTCAGGAGTGTCACAGATCCGCTTCAGTAACAGCGTGAAAACAAGAATAAAACTCTGTACAGCCAAAACATGTTGTATTGAATGTAAGCAGCCTAAACAAGTACAGAAAGTTCATTTCAAACCAATTATCAGCTTAACAGACACGTACAGAACTAGAGCCAGTCTTAATTTTTTCATATTTTGTTTTGAAAGAGCGAGACTTTCTTCTTCCTATTTATTATTTTTTTTATGTAGTCTTGAGGAGTAGTTGTCCAGGCTTCCTTAAGGACTGTTTTTGTCTCTCATTGTCAGTCCAGTCCTTGTACCTGACCAGTTTCAGAGGAATGTATTTTTGTTTGTTAAGCCACACAGTGATCTATGAATCATTCAAACATAAAAAAAAACCCATCTAACTTAAGACATGAATCCAGTGAGGAACAGATGCAGATGATGACAGATGATCAAGTCGGTGATTAGGATACTGAACGCTGAGTGGTTGGAACAGACGAGAGGGGAAATGAGGTTGATGCTGAGGTTGTTACATAAACAAGCAATTTATACATTTTGCAGCCACTTTGCAGCCTGTCACAGTAAATCATTTGTTCCCATTTATAAAATGTTATTTTAATTAAATTAGATTGAATGTTATAAAAATGAGGTGTGGCTCGAGACTTGAGCAGCACTGTATATACTCAGTAGATCACATTTCAGCCAACATTAACCCATTTGGAATCGGACAAATTGCAGCTGCCTCAACCATACAAGACAGTTTTCCCCCTAAGAGAGTCTGGTACATTTTCTCTCTAAGCATGACCAGGACCTGTCTACCTTCCCAAAAAGAGGTTCATCTAACCACTGACCTTTTTCAGAGCAAAATGATTTCCTACAATAAAAAGAGAGTTAAAATCAAACGATAAAATGTCATCTGTGTAGACGCACTTTAATGTACGGTCTACGCAGATGAAAGAACACACACATACAAAGGAGCATTAAGGATTTAAAGCTTTAACATGCAAATATTACTTGGAAGAAAAGTTATATACATTTGCATTGATTCAATGAAAGAAGAGTGTTGCATTTCGGGGACTACTGCAGGCCGTTTTGTTTGAAAGAGCTAAAAGTCTAAAGCTCTGTCTTAACATAGTGTAGTGTCTGTAAATATATGTACAGTCATACTCAGAAGTCATTACTACAGAACAGTGTGTAAAGGTGATCATACAGTACATGATGGATAAGAGGGAAAAACAGCTACAATTTCATCCGCTCATTATCTTCGCATACCGCTCATCCCGTATACACTGCTAGTTCTGAGGGAACCGGAGTACCCGGCGGAAACGCACAACACCCGGACCAGAGGCGAGATTTCAACCCGCAACCCTGGAGGTGCGAGGTGGAACTGCTAGGCCACTGTGCTAAAACCTGTGTCTTAGAAAGAAATAATAGGAAGTGCAATTTTTTTTCTGGTCGTTTAAAAGGGCCTTCCTATGGAACGTGAGGGTCAGACCTATTGGTGAGACAGGAATTGATTATAGATGATGATTGATTGATTTCAAGCGTTCAATTATGAAAAATGGCAATCGAATTGTAATTGTTTAAAATTGTTTGTTAAAAGTGTAGCGGAAACGAGCGCGCATCGTAATGCCGATAACTGCACATGATCAGCACACGGGTCTGTAAAGAGGCGGACGATGCAACTCCCAGGAACCGGTTATATAATTTTTCTGAGGAAAAAAAATTGGACGCTAATCCAATAAGATGTGAGTTTACATACACAGTGCTTCCATCCGCTTCGAAGCATTTAATCTGCTGGAATCTTATTTTTTTTCCCCCAATTTTGAGAAAATCTTCAAAATAGAAAGGAGAAACTAAACGATGAACAACAAAGTTGGATCCACATTGTGTCATGGGAGCAGTGTTTGCGCGTATCTGCTGTTCTTTCTGGTTAAGCAGCAGTCTCAGGTGCACATATATCTGCTGCCATTTTCTAAACAAGCGGAGAACGCAGGAGGACCTTTTGCAGCTTAAAACTTAAGTCTCCTAATGTTACCGCCACATGGGGCAAACGTGCACAGAACGAATATATTGATTTCAACCAGAGAGAAACAATTGGGTCAAGTGTTTACATGACTAACATTTTCCCACCGAATAGATTATCAGAGGTTTACGCCTCCCCTCTCACGCCATTTGAAAGTTCCTTCCGATTGGGCAGGATTGGGTCACCGTTTTTATCCTGACTGGCCTGTTATGTGCAGCCAGTTACACAGTGATTACGGTTTCCCCTATAACAGGACAGGCACGGCAAGCCAGCATGCCTACGTACATCACAGGCTAATGTTTTAATCTAATCCCATCCAATGTAGAATTAGAAAATAATAATTTGCATCAGTTTTATCCCTGCTTCAGTCTGATTCGCCTCTGACAAATCTGGTAAGAAACACAATCAATCAAACCCAGGAACAGTGTTGTCTGCTCATTTTTGGTGAACGGATCGGTTTGCGTGTGCAGGGTGACGAACGTAACCGGCAAAGACTTTGTTCGTTCAGTTTCTAATGTTGCTAATACAGACATCCCACACACTGATAGCAGCGCCCTGACACCCGCAGATCATGTATGATATCCCACAAATCGCTTTGAGAGCGAGAGAAAGTAAGAGAGAGCGCACTGATTCGTCTTGTGCCAAGTGAACCTATCGCTGATCTTAGTGGGCGGGGCTTTACGTTTAACCTCTCTGTCTCTCTCTCTGAGTCTCGTACAGCACCGTGGGTGAGTTTCCAAAAAAAATAAAAAAAGAGAGAGATACAGAACACATTTCACGTCAAGTTGAGTAAAACATATTCCTGCCTATAATAGCTGTGAGAATAATTTCTTCGCTGGATGTTTCTGTTGCCCATGGCGGGATTAATAGAGTAAAAGACATGTAAGGGGGAATTTATTCATTAGCCTTTGATAGCTAAGATTATACTAACCCATTTAGCTGGAAGCCGGGGCTCTGTGTGATGAGATCAGGCTTCCTGTTTACTTGGGAAAAGTTTTAAGAGAATTTAAAAACAACTTGAATGTAATATAGTATATAGCGCATGTTTTTCATATTACATTTTCTGCATAATGTTATACATTTTTATTTTGAAAAGATAGTTTCGTCTAACTTCTCTACTTGCGAAGTAATTCGTGGCATTGACCGTTATTTGAGTGCAATAAATAAATTTAAAAAATGTATAAATGCATTTAATTCAGTAAATAAATTTAATTCAATAAATGCACATATTTAGTTCTCTCTTTTTTCCCTGCTTGACCTTTAATTTACCTGGGAATTACCATCCAAATAATAACAAAAAAAAGACCCAAAATATATATATATATATATATTTTTTTTAATTTTAAGGTGAAACACTGAGGTGTTCTTAGCGTTCCGTCCTGAGCTTGAGTCTTAAGTGGGTTTCCTCTGGATTCTGTTGTTTCCTTCCACTTTCTAAAGAAAAAAAAAAGCATCCCAAGTGGATTGGATAAGATAAACCATGATGTGTATTGTGTCCTGGGATGTCGTGTGGTCTAGGGTTTGGTCCTGCCCCACACTCCCACCCAGTTCCTGGGGTAGGCTCCGGATGTGTTGCCTCCACCCCCCACCCCCACCCCTAACCCCCCCCGACCAGGAGAAGGCAGTTACTCAAAGTAAGGCCAGTGTAGTTAATGTAATGATCTGAGTGTAGTTTGGAGAATGTGAGCTTAGATAGCTTGGGTAGTGAATTGGCAGTGCTGGAGGTATGATGTCTGAGGCTGAGACCGTCGAATTGTTCGTCTCGTATACACATAAATATCACTCTTAACTTTTAACATCTTTACAGGGCTCTGGGTGTGCTCGGACTTTTACTCATGAATCACTTGCGTTGTCCTTCGACTAAAATAGCATTGTGTCTTTTTTTTTTTTTTTTTTTTAATGAACGTGTCTAGTCTCCGTGATGACATCAGCTGATTCTTGCATCTTTAGTCCTGGTCTTGGGCCGAAACGTGGCCACTGCAGCACTCTGCCTCCTCCTGTCTCTGTCGCAGTGTGCAATGCAGCCTGCTTTTGACAACAGCTCGGCGCGAGGACACAGTAAACGCCTCAACTTTGTGAGGCTTAGCACAATCCTGCCTGATTCTCGCTTCATTTGCAGTCATGCCTGTTGGCTAGTCGGCTGCAGATAACAGAAGGGAGAGTTTTAATCTGTAACAAATCTTTCCTTATACTTGATATATAATTGCCATGTGGCATGAAGAGTACTGCAATGCAGCAGCGTTCTCACCCCGTTGTGCACGAGATCAGGCAGGATTCAAATCGGTCTGGGCGAACAGGAAATTGCCTGTACTGTACTCTTGCGAAGCATCTGCTGGGCCAAACTTTTGCTTTGTGAACAGGGTTGTGCAAGCGGCTGCAGCGTGAGAGACTGTTGTCCTTTACAGCCGTGTTTGCACAAACGGAAAAGCCTGCGTATGCGGTGCATTAGTGAGTGACGCACACGTCTTGCGCGTTTGTCTTGGCTGCTGCGCTTCCAGGGCCACTGTGTCTGGTGAGGTCATGTGTGTTAGCGTTCACCCCAGTGACCTCGTCTATACCGACTGCCGAGCAGCAAAGGTCTGGCCGTCTAGACGCCGTCGGGAAGCATCCTGATGAGCTTCTCATTGATTTGTCTGGAGCTTTAGCAGCTGATTTGAGACGAAGTCTGTGAGCGGGAGGGAGAGAGGGAGAAGAATAGGTTGCTCTCAGGAGGATTGTGATCCTCCCTGACACAAAACATAAAAAGCTATTTCATTTTAAATATGAGGAATCTACTAGTAATTGATCCTGTGCCAAAGAATTGAGCTTAATCTCGGAGGCTTTTGTCGCACCCCCTTATTGAAATATCAGTACGTAAAAAAAAGGCTTGTAAAATAAGGGGTGTGGTGTGTGCTGACTAAAGTGGAGAGGAGTGTGTAAGAAGTTGGGGCACGAGTGTCTGTGTGGCCTGGTGTGAAAATTGTAATTGAGGACAAACTGTATGCTGAGGTTCTGTATGATGTGAGTCTAGAGTGTCTTCTGAATGCTACTTTGAAATGATATATACACTATATTGCCAAAACTATTCGCTCGTCTGCCTTCACATGTGTATGAACTCAAGCAACATCCAGTTCTTTAATCCGTAGGGTTTAATATGATGTTGGCCCACCCATTGCAGCTATAACATCTTCAACTTCAACAAACGCATTTGTGAGGTCAGACTAGAGGGACCAGAGTTGTTGAGGTCAGGACTCTGTTCAGGCCAGTCAAGCTCTTCCACACCAAACTCGCTCATCCATGTCTTCATGGAACTTGCTTTGTGCACTGGTGCGCAGTCATGTCAGAACTGGTGTGAGGTGATTTTTTTCAGGAGTTGGGCTCGGCCCCTTATTTCCAGTGAAAGGAGCTCTTAATGCTTCAGCATACCAAGACATTTTGGACAATTTCATGCTCCCAACTTTGTGGGAACATTTTGGGGATGGCCCTCTTTCTGATCCAACATGACTGCGCACCAGTGCACAAAGCAAAGTCCATAAAGACATGGATGAGCGAGCTTGGTGTGTCCTGACCTCAACCTGAAAGAACACCTTTGGAGCAAATTAGAGCAATAACAGTGCAATTGTGTGTGTATGTACACACAAATAAATATAGCTATAATGGCTTGCTCATAGTGTGGAGTTGTGCTTTATGGAGCTCGACTTGGAGGTGAACAGGAGTGTGAGCAGCGTGAACCTTGTCCATATGCAGCACGCCGAGCATCTATTGATGGATTTGTTTGAAACAGGGAGCCGAACCAAAGGCAGAAAGCAGCGGAGTGATCAGGGTGCCGGCTGGGAAGCAGCAGACTGGAACGGTGTTTGCGAGGTCATCATGAAGCAAAAACACTTTTCAGGCCATTTCCTATACAACATATTCAACTCTGAGCTCATCTGTGCTTCCTCCATCTTTGCCCATAAACTCTTAACACTCAGTGCGTCCAAACTCAGCATTGCACAAACACAATCGCACCGTTATGACTTCTAGAGGTAGTCACGTATTCGATGCAATATTCCAAGCTGCAGGTTCGGAGATGACTCTCATAAAATCTGGCAGAAAATAAAACTAGCCTTTTTGTGTGTGTTTTTTTTTTTTTTGGGGGTGGGGGGCCCTTTGGGTTGGGTGAAAGTGCTTGTCGTTGGCACTGAACCTAAAGAAGCTCAGTTGTGCATGTCTCCTATCGAGTGAGGAATATGAAGAGAAAAAAAAAGCATTTTTTTTGCTGCGAGTAGGGGATTGTGCTCGGCAGGGTGCCTTCTTCACATTCTCTCGCTCTCCTATTTTCCTGCTGGTGTTCTTTGTTCTCTCTCCAGTCTGACAGTCAGTCACGCCTCACCAAATCACCAGGACTCTCGGGCTTTCTCCGCTCTCCGCTGCTGACCCACCTGTTCCTCGCCACACAACCACAGTGGCCTCAAATACCACATAGCACGACAGCCTAGCAATCTACCCAGAACCTCCCAGTATGCTGCTGGAAAGCATCACGTGTGGCTTTTGTGCTGAAGCTCTTTCTTGTGCAAATGACTTACCTACTTTAACTTGTGTTTTTTTTTTTTTTTTTTTTTTTTTTTTTTGAGTGTGTGTGTTGAGTGACTGTCTGGCCCACTTCTCTCATGGTGCCAGGTAAAGCATACAACCATCCTGTGTTGTTCTGCACTGGATGAAAGAACATTTGCTTTAGAAATTTGACATGCGTAATCAAGTAGCCTCATCGACTTGTCCTCATTACGTCCGTATTTCATTCCAGTTAGTTAAGTCTAACTGTCTCTATCCGATGAAAGTGTTCTTTTGAATTTTTTTCCTCGCTGATTATCATTTACACTTTACCTCATGCTGAAAATGGCATTAACGTGTCTAAAATCCCACCAACACAAACCAGTAAAAAAGCAAAAAAAACAAAAAGCAAAAAAATGTTCCTTGAGCATTTCTCGCTGCTGCCAAGCAACTGGCTCAGAGCACTCAAAAGCAGTCCGAATTAAAAACACTGAAACAGTTTACCAGTAGAGTGTTTTTTTTTTTTTTTTTGCTTTTTTTTTTCTTTTCTTTCTTTTTCCCACAGCCACGGCCATGAGTGGTTATTTTATTCCTTTTAGCGTGGATGAGCTGCAGGTGAGGCATTAAAGAAAAAAAAAAGAAGTAGAGAATATATATGTACTGAATACAGTGATCAGTAAAAGCATGGTAGAAAATGTATGAACTCTGAAACCACGTGCGCTTTCCTCAATGTGAACAGTTTCATCTGTATTTGTCAGAATTGAACCCAGATAAAGTGGGAAAGAACAAACTTTTAAATCCGTCTCTTCACCTCAAATCACACACTAATGTTTGTAAACACGCCTGACGGATGATGCATGCCGAAGCACGCGGGTAAACATTAACTCCAGCTGATGAATGAAGCTTGTGTCAGTTGCACGCTAATAACTCTGACAATACACATGTGCCTGCGTGATAATAGATCACTGAGACAAAGCGACAGGAATTTGTCTCACTTATGTCAGTGTGCGAATTTTTGTTTGAGTGAGGAAAATTATCTAAAGGTAAAAAAAAAACAAAAAAAAAAAAACACTTTTTATCTTGACTCAGGTTTGTCTGTGTGTGTGTGTGTGTGTGTGTGTGTGTGTGTGTGTGTGTGTGTGTGTGTGTGTGTGAAGTTTGTCTGTTCTCTAAATATCTTAATTTGGTGAATGTATATGTACCCAGCACCTTACGACAGACACTACAGGATAAGTGGTATCAGACTCTGAAACGTTAATAAGTTGAAAGCTTTCATTCATTATTTTTCCCCCAATTGCCCACCTTTGCATCACATCACATGCTTCTTTTGAGCTGTGTTAAGCCAGCCAACGGCATCTTTTCCACACACTGAGGAGAGAGAGCCCTATCCACCGTCTTCCACATACTTGTGCTCGGTTTGTCTCGCAGTGATTGACAGGAGAGGAAGAATGTCGTCTCTTATCAGACAGCATGCCTGGTTTTTACTCCATCGGACACGCAGTTGCAGATGGTTATAGTCGGTATTCAAACCCACAATCTGCAGATGAAAGACCACATTCTATTCTGTTGCGCCACTCATGAGCTCTATTTTTGGTTGTTGTGAGCGGTGGTTCTCAAAGGGTTTTTGTGTTTGCTGTAAAGCTGTGAATCAGAGCTAGACTGTCCATTCGATTCAATTTTGATTTCATGGCATTGCTTTTTAATTCAGTTCAGTAGCACTAGTGATTATTATCTGATTTGTTTAAACAGCATGTTATCTTCTTGACATGTCTTATCTACTTATCTAATATTGTGTTTCCCACCCCCATGTGTGTGTGTTTGTGTGTATACAAAACTTGTATGAACATTTTAATACCAAATTTATTGCTATGTTATATATTGCTAATATTAATACTATATTATTATTTATATATATATATCATATATCATACAATTTTTTTTTCAGAAGTGTATATTTTAAGTGTATCTTTTTAGCGAACTCTCTCGCTCTTTCTCTCTGTCTCTCTATCCTATTATCTACTGCACTTTCTGTACATTAATCATCCCCCCCTCCCCCGTACGTATGGACACATACCCTCATTTACAGCATCGTTATTTATTGTAAATAGGCCACTTATGTATTTCTGCTTCGAGGCTAACTGCATTTCATTGGCTTTGCAAATGTACTTTGCAACAATACAATAAAGATGAATCTAATCTAATCTATTTCTTGTATGTTCTGAAGCAGTATAAATGGCGAAAAGTATTTAAAAAACACTAAAATGGTGTGTAACTTGTGTAAATATCATGCAAAGCGATAATCTTTTTTTTTCTCTCTCTCTCTCTCTCTCTCTCTCTCTTTCTCTCTCTCTCTCTCTCCCTGCCAATGTTCTGCTCCACACTCCAGTCCAGTATGTGGCTGTGATGCAGCAACCGTGCAGAAACTCAAAGGAAGAAAAAGCGATACTCTTGCCAAACACGAGTATTTGAAACAATTTTGTGTTTTTCTGTAAAAGCTGTGCTTCTTATTTTTAAGGGGTTTGTTCGTTTTAACCCATGTGACATTTGAATGTTTAAATTTAAATAATTTTAAAAGTGCGAATTGATCCCGAATTCTAAAACTCATCGATTAAGTTAACTGTATTGACCATCGAAACGCTGACTTGGTCACTAAGGTCTAGACTACTGCTGGTGGAACATCAAGGAATTAAAAGCTCTGTGATTGGTTATGGCTCTGAAAGTTTTATTACAAATGTCGCTATAACAAATTAAAACATAAATTAAAAAGTTTGTATCAATTCGCTGTATGGATTTTATTTTACAGTTAAAGGGGAAACCTGGATTCAGAATATTACAGAGCCTTTGTAGTTTGTTATTCGTTGTGCTTGTATGTACAGGAAGTGATGTCTGGTGCTGGAAATCTCGTACGGTAAACTTGGAGAATATAGAGTAAATTACGTGCTTAACAGTGTACTGAATGGGAAATTTGAAGTGATGTGAAAGTAGAAGCAGAGATGCTCTATAGAACGGGAACAAACTATCGTTTGCAATCGTTTTCCACCTCTGCTTTTAAATAGTGATGAGCAAGTAAGCCGAGTCAACTCCTGACTGTCATTATTATTATTATTATTATTATTATTATTATTATAGTCAGATACTGTTAGAAACCTGTAGCAGAGCGCTGTAGTTGAGACACAGCTCAGAAGCTGTTCGACTCTGACATTGATTAATGAGCGACCTGCGTCTGCTTTCAACGCAAAACAAAGATTACCCTTTCTCCTGCCATCTCCGACATCCCTCGCTCCCCGCACCCTCCACCCACCACTCCTCTCTCTCTCTCTCTCTCTCTCTCTCTCTCTCTCTCCCCCCCGCCTCGTCTCGTCTCTGTCTCGCTCTATCCCTCCCTCTATCTCTCACCACCCTTCTGTCTTTCTCCCCTGGCGGCCGAGTCGTCGTCTCACCTTGGCTGGCAGGCTGGCTGGTGCGATTGATTTGGAGTGTGTCTCGGTAAGGCGGCTCGGTGCAGCAGTGGCCGCATTAGCTTCAGCACGAGGAGACAGACAGGCCCCCTGCTGAGATCACATTTCACATCCAGCATGACAGCGTGCCTACACACACACACACACACACACATTCTCAGAGAGAATAGTGTAATCATCTTACTCGGTACACTTGCTCAGGCATGGGGGCCGATGTGCTTTCTCTGTGCTTAGCATTTCTAAAACAGCAGATGAAGAATTGAGGTAGCATGTGCGATTTTCTTTTGATCTAGTGCACGTCTGTCTACTTCCCTAAACGATTGCTTTAACTGATTTGCCATTTTAAACGCAGTCTGTCTATTATCAGTCTGTAACTCAACAATGCTGAGGATTTGATCTATTTATTTATTTATTTATATGCACAGAAGACATGCTGTAACTGTTGAGAACTGGCTGAATACTGCACGTATAATGCATACTTTTCTTTACGAGTGTGTGAGAATCCTGAAATGACTAACTAGTTACTCATGCCCTATAAAGTACATAAAAAACAGCTCATCTGGAAACTTCGATGCATGGAGCAGCCCTATGGCGATGTGTACGAGACATCAGTGTAGACCTTTCGTGCCGATATAAAAGATGCATCATATTTTGTTCTGGCAAAATCTGAAACGACGGATAAGCAAAGTAGCAGCAATGAGACATCACGAACATTTGAAGTTTACAGACGGCAAAAGAAAATTATAGAAGTTAGGAAGAGGTGAGTAGAGTAGTCAAAAAATGTACTCAAGAAAGAGTAGCTGTACTTCAAAATAATGCTTGTATATATGCTGTGCATGTGTGTGTATATATGTGTGTATATATATATATATATATATAGTCTTATATATTCATAGACTGTTAAAATAACATTATATATACAATTAAAGTTAACATATAATCACACGAACATGAGAAAGCATTCTATACTCACCGCAAGATCCCACTAGTAGCAGCGTGGATTTATGAGAGTTTGGCCAAATTCGAGCAAGATGCGGAAACTTTTGTTGGCGCATGCGCTGTGAGCATATGTAGGACAGATTCATAGAACCCCGGCTGAAGATGTGGTTATTGTTATTGCGGCTGATTGGTCAAATGGAGTCATGTGATTATTGTTGCTGCGTCTGATTGGTGAAACAGTCATGCGGTAGATCTAATGGCGGCATGTGTAGAATAAATGGTTAGAAAAGTAACGAGTCGAGTGTAGCCAATTGAAGCGGAGTAAGAGTAGCGTTTCTTCTTCACAAATCTACTCAAGTAAAAAGTATGCTGCAGTCAAACTACTCACAGAAGTACAAAAAGTTACTCAAATAAATGGAACTCGTTACTACTAGGTTAGAATGTTAAGAAACTGTTTCTGTGGTGCCTGTAAGACATTTCGGTGTTTGAGGTCATTGCTGCCAGACAGCCTCTGATTGGTCGACAAGTCAAACTCAGCCTCTGACTGCTTGACAAATCAAATAAAGCTTCTGGCTGGTTGACACGACAGAAACATACCTTTGGTCGACGAAATCCTAGGCTTCTTTTTCAACCCTGGAAACATGGAAAAAATATCATTTGTAATTTTTCGCTTGCACGATCGGACATCTGCGTGAGGCATTCCACTTGCCGGAAGATGGTTTTAACTTACTTCAGGCAGGCATAAATGTTGAGCACTGACTGGCTAGCTATCTACTCTACTTTACCGAGATGAGACTTTATCACCTCTCCACATGCTACAGCATCAATGGTGAGCTCTCATGCCAAGCAAATTTTGATTCAGTTCAGAATCAGTTCACAAGTCTTTTGGGAGAATAAAGAATGAAATGTTCCCAGGCTTTTAAAGTATTTGGTTGTGAAGGTTCCATCATCATCAATGTTCACTTCATTCTGGTAAGAAGTAACACAGACATGTCCGAGCATTCCGAGTCAGTGCCATGTGCCAAATGCTCTTACTTTTCACTATTAAACACAGCTATGGGTTTTACTGTAAAAAAAATTTTTTACCATGTGACTTCAAGTGTTCTCCATTCATGATATTTTTTTTTCCTGACCATATTTCTTCCTCAAAGTTGACAGTTCAGCACTATCCTTTCAGGTTCGGATAATGCGTAAAAGCGTTCTTAAGCCGGTTCCATTTCAAATATCTATCTATCTATCTATCTATCTATCTATCTATCTATCTATCTATCTATCGTGAGAGATAATTGACCATGGAACCTTCAAGACATTGCCATCTCATGATACAATATCTTTAAATTAGACACTGAAAATCGAAATTTCTAGAAACTGAATTCTTTAAACATTTTTTCACTTGGGTAAACAGTTTCCTGCATTACCCGCGATGCCATTTGCCTGCCTGCTGATAGTGGTGACAGCGTGATTGAGCCCTTGCTCCATTTCTTCCAAGAAATCGCCCTGCAGCGGCGCTTTAATCCTGTGGTCTATCTCAGGCTGTCTCACCTCATCGTCTGTCCACTCTGAGCAAACAGATCAGGTTCTAAAGCGTTAACCTTCATGCTGTTGCGTTGTCAACACCATCGTTGGTTTCATCTGGTGCGTCACTAACTAGCCAAGCCGAGTCTCTGCGCGGTTGTTTTACATGCTGGGAACCCGCCGTTCAGTGCCTCCACTACTTCTGTGTGTCAGTGATTTGTACAGGATGTAGTTGGCTTGTTGAACGACCTCGGTGAGCGCGAGCCTGCACATGTCCGTGTGTGCGTGGGAACACGCGCGTGTTTGACTTGGACGCTGTCGCGTTGCTCTCCAGCGAGCCTCGGCTAGGTCATCTAAGGTTGCTCCTGCGCACAGGCGGAGTGTGTTTTCGCTCCATCGCTGGTTTAGTGCGGTTCATCTGAGGTGAGGGAACAGCAGGTCTGGCCATCTAGAGCCTCGTCACTTGTTCAGAGCGTAGAGCTCGTTACATACTGAGACCTCGTGATCACTGTTTGGGTTTTCTGAGGCCAGACAGCCGCTTACCTAACCTCGAATAACAGGTTGTCGGAGCTTTTATGTAAGCGACGGCACTAGAGGTTCCAGGAGACTACGTTTAAAGAACAGCTGAGACTTATTGCTCAGAAGCAACGATGTCTGCTGCAACGGGGTGGATACTGCAGTGTGCGTCACTCACTTTCATAGAAAGAGCTCTCTCAGTTTTACAAAGAAGTGCTCGACCGTTCTGACTTGCACATCTTACTCCTCATGTCTGAGATCGATGTCTCGCGTCTTATCATTTGCTCTTCTATTATTTTGCACGAGTTTTACGTATCGATGCACTGATCCAAATACAGTATAATCGTTATCCGGCATGTGTGCGCATTGTTGCACTAATGAGCAGACGACACTAAATACAGTGCCGGAGACATACCCTGGACACGTGCCATAATTCAGACTGCAAACTGTTCGCTGAGAAAAAGATCAAGTGGAGGAACTACAGCACGAGTCACCTGATAAAACATCCGAAACATAAGACTCAGCATGTTCGTTGCTGGTGCACGTCAGCAAACAATGCTGCCTAGGGTTACGCTATTTGAGTGGAAAATCACAGAAGCTCTTACTCGGTGTGTTGTTTTTGGCGATGAGCCACTCTCGGTCATTAACAACGAAGGGTTTTAATGCAACTGAACAATAAAAATGTACTGAGATCTATACAGAAGTGCTTTTTTTTTTTTTGAGTGAAACAAAGCCTATTTCTAACAGACAGTCAAGGCAACGTAGCTAATCCAGCTAGCTGAATTCAACTAGCATGTGTGTGCGTTTCATAACCTGTATGCAAACAAGACGTTATATAAAAAAGTTTTCGATCGCTCGTTTCTGTGCCCAAAAACAGAAAAGCTATAGATGCATTTCTTGTAGCTGCTAGGTGAAAATTTTATCCTCACTTTCTCTCTCTCTGCAGTGATGCCGTGCTGGAGCTTCCCCAGTGACTGTCTAAACGCTGCACTCTGGCTGATGAGCTGGTATGCTGATTAGAGCGTTGCTCAACCGAGCACGTCCTCCTGGGAACAGCAACCACTATACACCTGCCTCAAGTACCTGAACAAGCTCCACCCGGATCTGTCTCTCTCTGTCTCTCTCTCTCTCTCTCTCTCTCTCTCTCTCTCTCTTCCTCGCTGTCTCTTCCCTGTACCGCTCTCTGGCTAAGGCAGCCATGACCGCCTCGCTCTGGCTGGGGGGGTAACGGTGTTACTTGGAGGCTCGGCGTGTTGGTTGCCGTGGTGAAGTGGCGCCGTTAGCTCAGCAGCAGTGTCAGCAGTGTGATGGACTCGTGAGGTGAAGATGGCAGCGTCGTGGCTGTGTCGTCCCCAGCAGCCCCATCAGAGTGGTTAAGGAGGAAGACGACGCTCTGGGCACAGGAGCAGCATGCAGGAGGCTGACCTACCTGCCACTAATGCTTTCACAGGTGAGCAGAAGGCCGAGCGCTTAGATCCTGACTTAAAAAATGGGGTTGTTAAAAAAAAAAAAAATTACGTATAGTGGGGTAATACAGTTCCAGGAGAAACATAGCAATTGTTTATACCAAGTTTAAACCATATAATACTGTATTGTTTATATATAATATATTAATTTTGAACAGTGGACAGTTCAATACTGTGAAGCTCAAATTGCATATAAAAAATTATTATGGTTAAAAAAAGTTATATTAATCTGAAGTATGGCTTATTAGCAGTCTTACAACTACCACATGAATCTTTCTCACAGTTAGTTAACGAACTTGTTTTTTGCAACAGATCAGGATAACGCAAAGAAAAAAAGAAAATGAGAATTTGGGTAGAAAGTAGAAATGCATGTAGAAGCTCTAGAAACTACCACAGAACTCATAAACCCATAACCTAAAACCACGTCTGTCGTCAACGCAGCATCACATCACAATACAAAAACCAAAACCAACACAACAAACTGCAGTGAGCTGCGGTGGAAACAAAAACAGAAGAGTTTCCTCCTGACGGTTAGGGAAGGCGGCCATCACGTCTCCCCTGCTGTAGAGAAACTCTCCAAAATGAACTCGTGTATTTATTTGAAGCATTAAACGTTGCTAAACTGCAGCACTCAGGTTTGTGTGTCCACGTGCAAGGTCATGCCTTGTGCTTTGGCAGAAGGTGATCGAGAACGATGTTATTTGATCTTATTTTATAGGAACACAAAGGATTTGTGGTGTTACGCAAAACTTACTGTAGCCACTTACAACTGAGCAACTAAAACCAGACGTGTGGTGGGAAATTCACAATTGTTCGAGAGCATGTTAATGTATTTTTGTATTCCTGTCAGTCGGTTCAGTCCAAATCAGAACAAAATGGATTTGTTTGGTGTTGCAGCAGTGCGATCGAATCTATCATGCATTTGAAACAATCTTTTGTCGGTTGATTCAGTGAATTGAATCGAATTAGTCACTTTTTGAATCAGAATACATTCACACTTGAAAACTCCTTACAGTATAGCACATCTTTTGTAGTAAGACAAACCGCTGCCATGTTCCACAAATACACTTGTTCATCTTCAAAACAATGAATACTTTGTGCATGAGGCATGACGATTTAAGCAATCAACAACACCAGTTGCACAACATTTCAATGCGTATTAGATACAGTATGCGCCAAAATATACAGCACTGAAATGAATGGGCGAACAGTATTACCATGTTGTCATTCTGTGAGTTTTTTTCTCCTGAAAGAAACTAACACACTCACTAACCACGGTATGTGTAGTGTAAGTTTTTGAAGTGCGTGTGCACCGTCTCGCTGTAGACAGTGTTCCTATCGTTCATGCAGATTCTCAAGCCGGATTCCTGGAACAAAGGTTGCTGCAGACTCCTGCACAAGGAGACGGTTTGTTCACGTAATGCAGGCGCAGTTCCTGGAGGATCTTCACAGTTGAACATACTCTCCTGTAACATTTACGCACAAGTACGCATCAGCTGGTGTAAGGTCGGGGGAATGGGACGGGTATGGGAAGGAATTGTTATGCAGTTGTTTTTTAAACTCGGTCCCCCTTCACAATCAACTTCCTTTTCAGTACTGGGAACACGCGTGTCTGGAGCTTTGCCCCGCTGACGAACGCAAATGTGCGTCCTAGATGTGCGAGTTTCAGTACTGTATATTTTGCTGCATATCGAACTTATAGTAGTTTTAGAACTTCAAAACCTGAAAGAAATATAGCTGTTTGCAACAAATCAGACAATAAACATTGCTTTTGAATCAATCGATTCAGTTAATAGAAATCTCAACTTGTATCGATTCTGGTTTACTTTGGATTCTCCGCTCTGTTTAGTATACGGTTTATTGTTAAGCCTTGCATGATTAAACCGAATAAAACCCTTGTAAATCATGTTATTTAAACAGTAAACGAGTCTTGGCTAATTGCTCACATCTTCAGGACATGCTTAATGAACCTAAACATTCAGTCGAGTGTCGAAATCTTCTCGTTTCAGTTGAAAACTCTAAAGTTCACTTAGAATTGGACCGACCCCACATGGCTCAGATGCTCTCACACTCTCTACTAGAGCCGAGTACAATTGCTGTGTTCTCACCTGCCAAAACGAACCACACTCCGAGGAAGAAAACACAACAGGGTTCCATTCAAATGGGCTAAACACTACACATATGTGAAAGCATCCTTGGAGTGTACTTAATGTACTTGGCGGATACTTGCCTCACTTACTACACCGCAGGTGCCTGAACCTTATTTGTTGGCATTTAACAAAAGATGCCAAAAAACTGTGTATGATTTAATGAACGACTACTCATCGTTAAACTGTTTGACTAGCTTTACACGCATACAAATCTGCTAGAGCTGTACTGAAAATCTAATTAAGTCATCCAACCACTTTTGCAAATACTGATATAGTCTTGATATTCCAGTTCCCAAACTGTGACAGTAAATGATTTGCCAATAAAGTGACAGACCAATTAGTGTCGTATTCGTCACTGTTTCCGTGCTGTGTCATATCTGTTACAGCAGGCCTGTCCACATTCTGCTGGAAGTCTCTTGACTTTTCTTCCATGATCACATCCAAGTAGCTGCTATTCATCACACATATATAAAGTTTGATTTTGTACTTAGGTTTGACATGATCGGCTTATTTCTTATGTCATGAGAAATCGAAGTATTTGGAAAAGCACTGCTCATATTTAAAGTTGAACTGAAGGCCCCAGCTCTGTGTTTGATGTTGCAGTAAAGGGAGTGTAGTGTAGCTGACACGCTGTGTGTGACAGTACATCAGCAATGTGAGTTCAGGCCCTGAGGGAACTGTGTGAAAGTTACGCCAGACAGGGAGAAAGACCGATCGATACTGCAAGGTTAAAGTGTGTGTGCATGTGTGCGTATGTGTTTACTATACATGCTGGGTTCATGGGAGCTTGCTGTTTCTGAACTCGGTTTGCTTTAGGTGTGTTTTGATGTTGTTTGTGGAGGATGGTTCATTTGCTGTGGAGTGAAATAATACACCACACACCAACATAGAAGTGTCTCTCCATCTATATATATCTATATATATATATATCTATATAGAGAGAGAGAAACACATTGATCAACCATAACATTAAAAACATTAACACCACCTGGATTTTAGGTTTCCCTTGGGCCACTTGGACGTCATGGCCTCTGGGAATCTGCTATGGCGTCTGGCACCAGCACATTGGCAGCTGATGGGTCGTAGGGCGGGGCCTCCATGGATCGGACTTGTTTGTCCAGCACATCCCATGGATACTCGTTCAGATTGTACCGTGGGGAGTTTGGGGCCGGGTTGGTGGATCTTGGGCTCTTTACCCGTCAGGCCCCATTCGTGGTGGGGTGGTGCCCTGGTGTTTTTCTTTCAAATGTTCTTTCGATGATTTGTGCTACATTGGCTTTTCTGTGGGATTTGACCAGGGAAGACAGGACACCAGTCAAATGCAAAAGTTTGGACATGCCTACTTTTTCAGTGTTTTTTTTTTTTTTTTTTTAACATTGGGCATTAATACTGAGGCTATCCAAACTATGGCATAACATTTATGGAATTATTTATTCTCTCGTCAGATTCCTGAGCTAGTCACCTGGAATGGTTTTCTGTTCACAGATATTTCTTGTCAAGAGGTAATTTGTGACATTCCTTGCCTTGTTAATGTGCTTTGGACTATCAGTTGTCTTATGAAGAGGAAGGGTGTGTACAGAGTCAATAGCCTCATTAGTGCTACTACAACTACTGTACAACGAAAACCATTACTTCAAAATAACAAGCAGCAGAAGAGACCAAGAAACACAAGGAATGGACATTAGATCAGAGGAAAACCATTGTTTGTTTTAATGAGTCCAAATTTGAGATTTTTGGTACTAACCACTGTGTCTTTGCTAGAAGTAAAGAGTATGAATAGATGGAGGAGAAGGTATGATGGTGGGGTTTTTCTTGGTGACACTGTTGGTGACAAAATTGAGGGCCCACCTAGTAACCAGCATGGCTACCACAGCATTTTGCAGTGACATGCAATCTCGTCTGGTTTGTACTCAGCGGGACCAACAGGACATTGACCCCAAACACACCTCCAGGTTATGTAAGAGCTATTTGACCAAGGAGCGTGATGGAGTGCTGCATCAGATGACCCGGTCTCCACAATCACCCGATCTAAAACCAGTTAAGATGGTTAGAAATAAGTTGGACTGTAGATTGAAGGAGAAGCAGACAACAAGTACTCAACAACTCTGGAAACTCCTTCAAGATTGTTGCAAAACCATTCCAAGTGGTTACTTCATGTGGCTGACTGAGAGAACACAAAGAGAGGGCAAAGCTGTCATCAAAGCAAAAAGTGGCTACTTTGAAGAATCAAAAATATAAAACATATTCTAGGTTATTTTACACATTTTTGTTGTATTATCAATATCTTCAGTAATGACGTTGAAAATAACAATAAAAAAGTTTGAATAAGTAGGTGTGTCCAAACTTTTGACTGGAACTCTATTCCAAATAAACTGTAACATACATACATAACCTGAAACCCCTCATCATGCAGCATCACCACAATGCATACAGTCATGTCATAGATAAAGGTCACGAGTTTCAGTCCATATTTACAGCAAATATCAGAAAGTAGGAAAAATTTGATGACTTTGACCATGGTGTGGTTGTTGGTGCCAGACATGCTGGTAGGAGTATTTCAGAAACTGCCGATCTCCTGGGATTTTCACACTCAACTCTGAGTTTACAACAATGGTGTGAAAAAAGGAAAATCATCCAGTTAGTTATAGATCTGCAGCCAGAAAGCCTCGTCGGCGCAACGGGTAAGAGGAGAATGGCTGGTTCAAGCTGACAGATATGCTACGGGAAGTGAAATGACCACTTTTCGCAACAGTGCTGTGTATAAAAACATCTCAGAATGCATGGCCTGATAACCCTTGAGGAGGATAGGCTACAACAGTGGAAGACCACGTTGGGCTTTCATGCCAAGAACAGCAGGCTTCAATGGGCATGAACTTATGAAACTAGACAGACTACTGACGTGCCTCATGGTCTGATAAATTTAGACCTCTGCTGCAGCATACAGAAGGTAAGGGTCAGAATGAATTCAGTGCCTGAATGCGTGGACAGAGCCTGCCTTGTGTCGACAGTTCAGGCTGGTGGGGGCAGTGTAATGGTGTGTGGAATCTGTCCTCTTAATACCAAGTGGACATGCTTTGAATGCCACAGCAATGCCGGAGTATTGTTGCCAACCTCTCAAACAGGTTCTGTGAACATGACTGTGAGTTAAGAGTACTTGAAAAGCCTCTCCAGTCACTAGATCTGGATCCACTAGAGCTATGTGATGTGGTAGAACAGGAGATTAGCAATGTGAACGTATAGGTGACACATCTGACACGGTTATATGAAGTCTGCGCCGTTTGTAACGCGTGTCAGCAAGGCACATTTTTGTTCTATACTTTCAAGTGCTTTAGACGGCGAAAAAGTGAACAGCCACGTTAAATGTGCTTCTTATTCACTTTGTTATTCAAAGCAAGCTATTCAAATACACTCCTTCTAAGGTTCATCACTTCCCCTGCGTGTACATGTACAGTACATGGCTTATGTTATCAGAGATCGCAATAAACCTAAAAGCCAAGAACAGATCTCTATTCTGCATTTGAAGAAACTGTCAGTTAGTCGCCCTCTGTTAACATACTGTATTCATCCACTACAACAGCGCTGACGGCTGACTTATTAGACGGCCCGTATGCCGAAAGTTTGATTTGCTATATAAAGTAGCAGTTGCTATTTTTTTTTTTTTAAAACATCGTTCTACTCTTGCGTGTTCGCGGCCAAATAATTGATTTGTTTTGTGTGTTGAGTTTTCAGTAAGCATGAAGTCAGACCCCCTGCTAGAATTCAGAGAAACTCTTCAGGAGAAGCCACATTAGTGGGGTTTCCTTGCACCTGTTTTTACATGAACTTTTAATTAGCACAAACGAAAAACCTGGTTGGAAACAGGAAAAGCAATTTTATACTTGGCAGTGATGGAAAGAGAGCATGTGGTAAACCTCAAAAAAAAAAACAGGTTTTTCATATAAATGATGAAGAAAATGCATGTGTAAGTCTTTCCAGTCTGTTTCCCGAACCTCGATGAAGGTTTGAAGAGTAACGTGCTATGAATAGGTGGAACTCTGTAACATCATACAAGTATAGAGTCTTCATTTCAAAAATGCAATTTTTACTCTTTCTTAGACCATCCAGATAACTAAGGTGCCTGACAAGTGACCACCCAGTAAACAGCATGTAACTGAGCACCCGGTTTAGAGCTGCAGTCGCCTAGCGACACACACACACACACTGACACACACACAGACAGACACACTCACGTACAGTTGTTTGCGTGCTAAACTTAAAAAAAAAAAAAAAAAAAGGCAAACCGATCACATGAGAGATAAGCGCACACTTTATCACCCTAGAGATCAAAGCCGCTTTAGTCTCAAGGTTACACCGCCGCTGTCGCCTGGCGTATAGATTCATGTGCCAGAAGCTGGGACATTTTGAATCAAGAATACATGGTCCTCTAATGAGTTCAGGAGCTCAAAGGGAGCTAAGACAGACTGAAAATATAGTGAAGCAATTACTATAAGCATATCGACTGCGCTCACACAATTAAAGAGTACCTATTATGGAAAATCCATCTTTTAAATCATTGTTAAATGTTCAGATCGGTCTTCACACAATACAACCCATACTTTTTGTATTGAAAAAATAAGCCAATTAGATCGTCTCCCTGTTGTGACCTCATATAAGCATATCCCCTAGCTTGTTGCTGAGCCGTGCTGTTTTTTAGTGGGGTGTGACTCAGCACTAGCTCATTTGCATAGGCACTTATACAAGGTCAAAACAACAGCAGTTTGAGCTATGAAACAATGCGCACTGTCTAGAGGTATAGAGGAACTTTAGGGGGATCTGTGACACCTGTGTTGTTTTGTTAAAGAAATGGTAAAATATGGGACCTTTGGGTAAAACATTTGGGTATGTTGGAATTCACACCTGGGTTGAATTCTATTTATTGTTTCTTGTGAAAGTAAACCACTGTTAGCTGACAACACACAAACACACACACACATACGCATACAAAGCAGCTTCAAAGGATTTTCTGTCTTATCAGCCAGGTCTGGTTGAGATTGGGTTTCCACAAACAAGTGCTGGAGGAAAAAGTGAACTTCCTGGTTGCCTCTGTAAAAGTTTGCACTCCTCTCAGTGACTGAGACGTTTGCTCGTGTACTCAATGTGTGTCCGTCTTCATTACTTAAAAGTACGAAAGAGTACAAGGAATAAGAATACAGCGCACTCTGTTTAAGCGCTCCAGAAAGTGTTTAAACGATTCATTTAACATGCCTGATTTTCCACATTGAGGACGACTTCAAGCTTTTTGCTTTTATGTGCTTCTCCAGGTCAACCCTGGACCGTGCAAGTACTGTTCCTGATTGATTGTTGAGGCAAATTAATATGTTGACATACCCTGAGTGAAGGCTAAAGGCTTTTATTGTGTCTTTGCACAAACACAGTGTCCTGCCATATAATAAATAAGGGGGGGAAGCCAAATTTAGGTTTTGTGGACTTTGATCACGATTCTAAAATGATTTAATCTCTAAAAATAGCTGCGACAGAAAACATTTAAGAATCCGATTTTGCGAGCGTAAAATTAAAAGGAAATTGCCGAAACTGTTCCGTTCCGCAGACTGTCACTGTGCATGGATATGGGTTGCATTTCCACCGCGCAGCAAGTAAAGACAGCCCATATTTAGACAGAATTTGGCAACGCGTTACGGAACCAGGATCTCCGGTGCCAAGTCATGAAGCTGTGATGGCACAGCAACCTCGACGATTGCCACAAAAGGCGGCAGTGAAATGGTTCGAGTAATAGGCATGTATAAAATGCCATCAGCAGCTGCATTCGCCTCACCTTCTCCAGAAGAAAGGAGGGAAGGCACATGGCCACAATGAGGAGGAGTTCATCCGAGCCATGACGGGAAGCGAGCAGATGGGGGAGTGTTCTCACAGGAAGCAACCAGATACACGCCAAGGAATTGGGTGTGCTGATGCAAGATTTCTCCCAATTCACCTTGAAGCCTAATCACATTATATGTTCTATCAGCACACTGGAGTGAAGCCTGGCTGGCAATTAGCCAAGCGCTGATGAAATGATACACTCCGATGTCCTGATGCGGATGAGGCGCTAATAGGACTGCAAAGTCCAATCGTTTGAATCGAGAACAAGTTTTCCAAAATGGCCCGGAATGACAGACGCCAGAAATCAACCGCTGCTGCTCGACTGGCAATGCGCTAAAAGACGTGTTCTGGAGAAGTCTGCAGAAATGTCAGCGGGCAGAATTACCGCTCTCCTACTGCAGCTTGGAAATCGTTCCCGAGCGATGGGAAGTAAGAGGAAGAAAAGTCTTTCTGCTTTCTTCATGGCGACTCTGTGCAAAATGCTCCAGTTTCCTGTAATTAATTTTCTGCCTTCAAAGTTAGTGCTGCTTTGGCAGACACAACAGGTTTCCGCACTCCCTGTAACGCTGTTGGGAGGGAGAGCGAACTGGAGAGAACAGCCTGTACAAATAGCAGTCGCTGGCTGATGGGAGGAAGTTCTGTGCATGACTGTGATATGTTACTTGGAAATGGGAATCGAAACAGCAAGGCAGCATGAAGTGCATGGACAAAGAGACAAACTAAACGGCAGTACATTTTTACTTTCATGAATAATTTTTTTTTATTTAGATTTATTAATGGTTTTATATTTTAAAATGACTTGCAATTAGATTTTTTTAATGAAGTTGGCAACCATGGCAGATTGTGAATTTGTTTACTAATATTCTAGCTCCAGAATATTACAGAATATGTATATTTTTAATCTTTGGTGTCTGAAAGAATGAAAGATTTTATATACTGCCTGGCCAGAAAAGGTTGCACACTCTAACATTTGGCTCAACTGCCTTTAGCTTTAGTTACATTGAGCAATGTGGTGTGTTTCCTCATGAACAGTATTAGAGTCCTGGGATATGCCTGTGCCATCAGCGAGGGGGAAAAACTCCATAGATGGTGATAACCTTCTAGTCATTCAGGTCATCAGTTGTCTTCATTTTACTGCTACATAATGTTGTTGAATCTAGACCTCACAGACTGAAGCAACCCCAGATCACACACACAACACCGCCTCCAGAGGCTTGTACACTGGGCTCTATGCATGATGGGCCTTTATTCTCCTGCCTTCTTATCCTGACACATCTATCGCTCTGGAATAGGGTCAGTCTGAACTCATCAGACCACATGAACTTTTTTCTATTGCTCCAAAGTCCAATCTTTGTTTTCTAGCAATCCAGAGCTTGCTTTTTGATTAGTCTCACTAATAAGTGGTTTTCGTATGGCCACACGGGTATTTAGTTCCTGTGAGTTCTTGTTCTATTGTGTGTGTGGAAATCCTCTTATTTTCATTACTAAATATGGCTGTGATTTCTACCGCTGATTTTTGTGATTCAGCTTCCCCAAGCATTTTATTATACTCTGTTTATTTATTTATTTTTTCCTAACCAGATATTTTCCACATACTTCCAGGTTTTTATTAATAACCTGGACTTTTCTTCAACCAATTCTTTGATCCATCTCCTTAGTTATTTTTATTTACTTAATGCAGGAAATGTCACCCTTTTGTGGCCAGGCAGTAAATTTTATATACAGTACTTTTATTTTTAGTGTAATAATTATATCTTTTAATTATGGTTAAAGTGTCCATTTTGTTAAATGCGTTCTTTGGGTACCTGTGCCACAAGGTTATGCATACAGTGCAGAATAAAATGAGAGAGTGTTGAGAGAAATACTGCTTTGTCATATTTTTAAAAGTTTTGAAATGTAAAAGTTTTATTGATTTTTCAACATTTCACTATTTCCCTGCACCATTAGACAGAATGGCATATACAGTAACAATAGATCTTAAAAGCATCAAATAAGAAGAGCAATAAGAAAATAATGGGGCAAGCCATCACATTAGCCATCTCAAAATATTGATGCAAGATGGTCTACAGTTTTGCAGAGATGTTCGATTTATGTTTTAGATTATATGGTAATCGTAACGAAAAGTCGGACCCTTTTAGATTACGGTTAAATTATCATTTATTTATTTTTTATTACATGTACACATTCGTTGGCAAAGTGTTAACCTGCTGGAAACAACCAGAGATTCTTGGAAAAATTAATTCACACAACCTTTTTTAAGAAATGTAAGTAGGACTATACTAATGTATATGCTTAACGGTAACAGGAAGTGGTTTACGGAGTAAAATCAGATTATGCTCGTATGAGAAGATGAAGCTGTAGCTCGGACGCCAAGCTGCTTCAGATTTTTGCCTTTCGAATTTGACGTTCCTGAACTGTTTGCTGTCTACTCCCTCTCTTTTTCCCTCCCTCATGTGCTTTCTCTTTTTCATTTTAGTTCTCTCCCTCTCATTTGTTCTTCCCTGATTCTTTTCATTTCCTCCCCATTTTAAATTTGTAACTATCTCTCTCTCACTCACTCACTCTCACTCTCTCTCTCTCTCTCTCTCTCTCTCTCTCTCTCTCTCTCTCTCTCTCTCTGTGTTTACATCCTGTTTTCTTTAACTTGGTCTCTAATGATCCTGTGCTCACTCTTTCTCTCTTTCTCTTTTCCTTCGTTTTTTGCTCAGCCTGTGCCTCCCCTGCCTCTCGTTCCCATTTCCTCTCTGCGGCAGGCTGTGTGTCTCCCCTGCGTGGAATGGAATGCAGAGGGAAAGAGAAGAAAATCCAGAGCAGCATACTAAACTATTACTCTCAGTTCCTCCCTCTCATACTCTCCCCTGCTCTTATCCTGCTCTTATCCCAGCACTCCTCAGCAAGCGGACTTTATGTTCAACCCTCAGTGATTATTGTTAATGTATAGCTGAGTGTGCCATAAAGTTTTAAGTGTCAGGATGCTTCCAACAGTAGTGACAGGGCTGTGTTCCAGACAGAAAGTGGAAAGCCTGCTGTGTAACAAGGAAAAGCTGTGCTGACATAATAATGAGAGTGATATCATTCAGGAGGGTGAAGGAACTGCACAATGTCTAACATGCAGAAACGGCTGCGTCAGATAGATGAATAGTTGCGATTATTTTTTGCATTCGTGCACTAATTGTTGTTTTCATGGTTAATTTCAAATGTCTTCCTGTAGTGCGTTTCCCAACAGAAATTGTCCAATGGAAGCTGTCGAGAATTTTAGTGTCGGGAAAAAACAAAAAGAAGGAAGACATTTTGAGATTCAAAAGGCATGAACACATCATTATTGGAGAAAGTGTCTGTGGTACTCAGCACATTTGATTTTTAGCATTAATGTTTACTTTTATCATAGCAACCATTTTGACTGGAGACGGCTGATCAGGACTGGAATCAAAATATCCTTCCCAGAAGCTTACCACGTCACCTAACGATACCCTCATGTGGCACAAACATGGAGTATGTTTTCTATGACAGCCTGGTGTCTTAGAAGTCAGCACTGTCACCTTGCATCTCCAGGGGTTCGAATCTTGTGTGTGTGTGGAGTCTGCATGTTCTCCCTGTGCTTGGTTGGTTTCCTCCCGCAGTTGACAGATATGCAGTGCTGATTGGCATGTCCAGTTTACTCATGGTTAAATGTGTGTATGCTGTATGTGCGTTTGCATACATGCCTCCAGGGTGTACCCTGCCTTGTGCCCTTCGCAAAAGCTCCACATGTAGGATAGGATAAGCGGTATTGATAGCGGATGGATGGAGATTCCTGTAATGCTGTCTACAGTTAGAAACAGTATAGCTTGAGGACTCCACACCAGATGTTAACCTCTAAGTTCACGTTAGAAGTGTTCAGCTTTAGTTGACTAACATTGCTGTCATTCAGTCTAGACTTACAATAACACAACAATAATAACTGACTATAGTAATATAAATAAATGACTAACAGGGTCACAGAAAGCCTGGAGCACACACACACACACACACACACACACACACACACACACACACACACACACACACACACACTCATACACCAAGGGGAATTTGGGAACACCAATAAGCCTAATCAGAATGTCTTTGGACTGTAAGCGAGCCCTCCTCAGTAGATGGGTAGTATCTTCTCGCAGTTTCTACAATACTTGCTAATCACAAAACATACAGCTTTAACTTTCCTCAGTTAAAGAACAAAAATGTTTGCATGTATTGTTTTTGAACCACAAACCAGATCCCACTTGTGACGCATGATGAAGGGAGCATATTTAGGTGTCTGACTCTGGTAACTAAGTAGCTGGACAGTTTGTCATCATTATGAGATCATCAAATTATATTTGAAGTTTCAACATCAAAATGTCGGTGCAGTCTACATCTATAAGCGAGGCCGGACCAACAAAAGTCAATCTTAGATTAAGCAAAGTTTTTTATCTATTGATTGATTGATTTTTGAATCTGAATAGGCATTTATATATTGTAGATTGGGGAAAGGAATCACTAGGGACTCATTTGTGTTGTTAGTATCACGATTTTATTAATATCCCGATTCAATATTAATTATTTCTTAGAAAAACTTAAAGTAAGAAATTCTCCTACTACACAGGATACTGTGCTGCCAGGTGAGCACCACCTGTACGGTAGGATTATAGGCAACACTTTACAAATGCAAATGTACATAAATGAAAAAATCATTTAAAAAATCTATTTTGATGTCAGTGTGGTGATGATCTATGAATTGCCCCACAAAAGAATCACAACACATAACTGGATAAATATTTTTCCCTTCTCTATTGTAGATGCTATGAACCAGGTTTATTCTGCATCTTTACGAACTAACAGTGTAAACTGCTCTGTGCCGGAAATCCATTTCCTGCACAAGTTCTGGCCAGGTTCTCTCAGGATCAACATTGTTTTTAAATTCTTTTTTTTTTTTTTTTTTTTTTTTGTATCTGCTTTGAATCCCATCAGACAAACTTAAAAAAAAAAAAGCCTGAGGAGCACTACTATCACATCCATCCAAGTAATAATTATTTATTACTGCCTTGGGATGTGTTGTGTTTAGCTAAGCGGCTATTATAATGTTTTTGAGAATTGCTCTTGAAAATAGTTTTCCATAGAAAAGAGTGGGAGTTAATAGTAGGAGTACATTTATACACATGACGTACGCATTCCTTAGTATCCTATAGCACATGCCAAGAGTTCTTGTTTATTTTCTGTTGAAATATTTTATGATTTAACGAGGTTCAGTTAATAACACTACCACCAAGGACATCCAGTTAAAGCTCCATATTTACTAAGGGCAGTGTTCAAGAGTTATGTCAAGATTGCTAATTGTTCCCTGCATCCAAGTACACACAAAAAATATCATAGAAGCATTTTTATGGTAAAATATCGCAAATAAATTTCCTGTGCTCAGTATGCTTCACAATATACTGTAGGTTTGCTACAGTAAAATTCTAGTCTTGCATTTTCTGTGAAAAAATACTTGAATGCCACTGTGATTTAATGTCTAATAGGGGTATCGTAGTATATACAGTAGTATGTGTTCATAATCTACGGTTCTGTGTGTGTGTGTGAGATCTGGATGACTAAATTTAATGTTTTTATGTGAGCATCAAAATCCTGAATACTGTTTAAAAGTTCAAACCAGTAAGGAGGGCGAAAAAAACACTGTTTAACCTGATTAACCTGATGTTTCCTACAGCATGTACTGCTCCATACTTTGTTTAAAAAAAATTTAATTACATTAAAAAAAAACAGACATCGTCAGTGAGATCTTAAATATTTAAATATCACTTAAGAAATATGGAGTTTATACAGATTTACAAAGTTGTATGTAAAATATAATACTAAAAGATATCTTAAGCAGTAATCAAAATTGTTTGACAGACGACGTGGAAAACCGACGCCACAGTATTCCTGTTTTGCTAGGTGGCTAACTCAGACAAATGATGCATATTTCCATTCCCAAAGAGTGAACAGAAAGTGTTCTGAGAGCAAGATGTGTTTGTGTGTAACTGGAGACTATTAAATCCCATACATAGCGTTTACATCACTGTTTGTTTTGCCACACGTCGAGGTGAATTCGTCTGAAATAGTCCTATCAGCTCTGCTAGACTGACCAAACGGAGGGAATTATAGACCGCCTGCTGAAAGTAAATGATGTCGTGTGTTAGTGGTTACTCAGCAGGAATTTCGGATGGTTTAGACTTTTGTGTCGACGTTAATTTAGCAGCGATATCGGGTGGAACAAAGTTGGTAAGGGATTGTTTGGGATTTTTTTTTATTTTTTAGAATTACTTTGATGAAATGAAGTCAGAACGGTGTTTACTAGGTGATTATGGGATAAGATTGAACAGAGTGTCGCAAAAGCGACAAACTCCATTCGCTGTGGTGAGAGGACTGCATGCTAACCACCAAACCACTCTATTAATGCCAGTAAACATAATATGTGCCACAAAAAATACCAGACAGATTGCCCGAAGATTTTGATCTGCCCGTTATACAGGACATGGTGCGGTTTGGATGCTGTGCAAACACCGTGTTACAGTATAGTAATTTGAGAGTGACGATATCCACCTTGGAAATATTTCCAAAAGAACATTAACTAGCGATCTAACGTTACAACAATGAGAGATGTGTGACATGACACACACATGCTTTGTGAGGGACGCTGTTGTATCCGTCTCAATCGCGGTCGGTCGAAATTCTAAATCCTCTTACTTAAGGGATGTAGTGAGACTTATGGAATTTAGTTCAGTTCTATTAGTGTACCTTTTTACATTTACCACAAATGAGCAAGTCAGAGATGAAAGTGTCAGATGACAGGAAGCAACATCATAATTCAATTGTGTTTCTTATTTTTTATATCAAAGCCTTTGCATTGCATTCTTTTAATTGTTGTTGAATTACTGATTAAATATGTGCAAGCGAACCTTTTCAAAACTTATTTGCAGCAATGCACTTTCTTATATATATATATATATATATATATATATATATATATATATATATATATTAGAAAATCACGAGTGCAGGTATTTCATGTCTCAATAAAGCCAGCTTTCACTACACTGAATACTTCTGAAGCACTTCTAAATCCTCACATACTGTATTTGAGTAATCAAATGTAAAGAATTTTGAACATTATTCTCATTATAAGATTTAATGTAAGAGTAAAAAGTTGTTCTTTTTTTTTGCCACTTAAAATATTAGTATTATATTTATTTATTTATTAACACCAAGGCTTTATACATACCAGTCCAGAAGCATGACTGCTTTTCTCTGCTTTATGATTGTTAACTTTCAGTTGCAAGGTTAATAGGTACAAGGAATGGAAATCGCATGTGTGTGCTGTTAAGATTCTGACAGAAGGAGACACTAATGAAGGACTGGTCTGCAGAATATGTGACTAAATGCTAAAGATGACATCTGCTGTCTTATTACACCTCAAGCCTGTGTTCCACAGCCAGACTCAACAGATTTAGAGTCAGATGATATTCTCAGTCTGAACCAGATCTGGCCAGAGAAATTCAGACTCCTACAAAAAAAAAAAAAAATTGAGGGGATTGTTTGATTTGGATCTGTCCCTTGTCGATTACAGAGGTATGAAAGCACTGAAATGAAAGGTCTGGCCAGTAATCAATATTAGTGTTGGTATTTGTGTTACATTAAATAAAAAATATGAACAGCGACGTTAAAAATACCAATATATACAGTACATAGTGAGCACTTCATTAGGAACTCTTTATAAAAAGACTGGGTCTGGCCTGCCTTTGTACTCAGAAGTCTAGTTGTTCAAGACATTAATTCAAGCTGATGCTGGAAACATTCCAAAGAGATGCAGCTCCATGTTGACATGATTGCATCACACAATTCCTGCAGATTTTTCATGTGCACATTTGCTGCAAATCAATTCTCACCCAATGCCCAAACCCCAGCCACTTGATACAGTCCCAGTCCCAAGCCCGGATAAAATGGGAGGGTTGCGTCAGGAGGGGCATCTGATGTAAAACCTGTGCCAAGTTGTGTGCAGATCGGATGGTGCGCTGTGGCGACCCCTCGATGGAAGCAGCCGGAAGTCTAACAGCAACTTTTATGCTGCAAATCTCTGGTTGTACCCAAAGCAGTTCTACTGCATTCAGATCCAGTGACTGGGAATGACACTGAAGAACCCTGAACTCCTCGTCATAATCATGAATCGAGTTTGAGATGAAGATGCCCCTCCTGCCGCAACCCACCCATTTTATCCAGGCTTGGGAACGGCACTGCACCCAGTGGCTGAGGCTTGGGCCCGGGCTGGGCAGGCGAAACACCTACCACTGAGCCACTGGGGCCCTAGAGATTCAATTAATGATTGGTTGTCATAAATTAGCCCAAAGTGTGCCAAGAAAACATTCTCCACACCATTACACTGCCTCCATCAGCCTGGACTGTTGACACAAGGAAAGTTGGGTCCATGGATTCATGCTGTTTGTGCCAAATAATGGTCCTACCATGTGTGTACTTCTGAAGAATTCAAGTTTTATGATACAAGACTATGTCTTTATTTGTCCAGTTTTGGTGAGCCTGTGCCCACTGCAGACTTAGCTTCCTGTTCCTGGATGACAGAAGTGGAACCTGACATGGTGTTGTGTTGTTGTAGCACATTTGACATGTACACTCTGAGATGCTTTTCTGCTCATCACAGTTGTACAGAGTGGTAACGGTAGCATTTATGTCAACTTGAACACGTCAGGCCATTCAGCATTGATCCTCTAACCTCAACAAAGATGTTTTTGTTCAAAGAACTGTTGCTCGCTTTGATTTTTTTTAGGATGTTGCGCCATCCTTTGGAGTAATCGTCAGAGATTGTTTGCAGCTGCTTATAGAAATTTTCAAACCAGCAATCCAAATGAGAGAATTTTTCCCCCCATTCTGATGGTTGATGTAAACATTACCTGAATCGGCTGTCCCATAATTGCATGATTTTGTGCATTGCACTGCTGCCTCATCATTAACGGAGTTAGATAGTTGCATGAACGAATAGGTTTGCAGGGTTTTCAAGTAAAGTGAAGTAAAGTAAGTCAAGTAAAGTGCAAATAAAAATGAATGAGTTTGAATACTTTTTTTTTTTTTTATGATCAGCAAGATTTAGTTTCTTGGCATATGCAAGTAATCATTGTTCATAGATCTAGATGTCAAAGATGTCTCGGTCTAAATCATCAATATTCAATATGACACATGGGGAAGGTTTTTTTTTGTTGTTGTTGTTAAAAATGCAACAAAACATTCTGAGCTGCTGTGAGTCTCCTGGAAATCCAGCAATAATAATTCACAGTAATTCACGTCAGAACTGATAGTCAGGGATTCAGGCAGGATTTTACACAAACATTAGCTATGGTGTGCATCAGATACGTCATCAAACTTCAGCTTTATGCACAAAAGAAGGCTCAGTTCATGGTAAAAGGCAAAAAATTGTGTGGAGAGAGAGAGAGAGACCTACATGATTCTTGATGAAACAGGAATTGAACATTCTTTGTGTTGGACTTGAAATCCTATAATTGCATTTTGAACTACTGATTTATCAGCCCATTTGTACTACAATAACCTAACTAAACTGCTATTTAGTATAAAACTTTAATTATATTAGGGTACCAAGAGCATAGTTTGTCTTCCCGAAGATAAAAGGAAACCATCAATATTAATGGTGGGTTAAATAATTAGTCGCTGTTGCTGTTCTTCTGCCGATAGCAACTCATAACTCATAGCCACTTGTGGGTGAAAATCGCTTTTGATAAATGTTCTGTAAGCGGACTGCGTCACTGCGAGTGCTCTGTGAGACACCGCGTGCAACCATGACCCGCTCGCCCCATTTATTCATTATTTATTCAATACATTTAGATAGTAGAATAGATCTTAGTTGAGGACGATTTCCCCCCCACTTTTTTCTGATCTAGACTTGCCGAGTCGCTGTGTTTTAGGGGCACTTGTGAGGTTCTGTGGTCATAACAAAAATTGGACATGGGCAACTTTTTATTTCTGTAGTTCTGTGAGAGAGAGAGTGAGATATGTAAGTTGCATGGTTAAACTGGGCAAGAACAGTTTGATCATGAGTTCTCCCACTCTCCCTGAAGATTCACAGGTTTTAAAGGCATAACGAATATGGACATGTGTATTGCCAAAGCTTGGGTACAGAACAAGTCACAAGATAACTGCAGATAAAATAGATAGAAACAAGTATACACTGAACAGCCATAGCATTACAATACAAAACATTAAGCCGAGTATCGTGTATCGGCCCCTCGGATCATGACTCCACAAGACCTCTGAGTGTGCTATAGTGTCTGGAATCAGGATGTTGGCAGCGAATCCTCTGGGTGCTGTTGGTTACAGGATCGGGTTTCTCTGGATCAGACTTGTTTGTCTGAAGCTTCCCATGTGTGCTCGATCAGATTGGGATTTGTGGAGTTTGAAGTTGGGGTCGGCATCCAAGGGCTTTTTGCCTGTTGGACCCCATGAGTGGCGGCCTGCAGTGTACTGGGTGTTCTGATGTCTTTCTATTATAGCCAGCATTGACTTTTTTTTTTTCTTTTTTTTTTTTTTGCCATTTTATGCTACATTGCTACTTTTTTGTGGGATCAGTGGGAATGGATGAGCCTTGGTTGTCCATGATCCTGTCACCAGTTTACTGGTATATAATTGATCATCAGTGTTAATACGTGATATTAATGTCATGGTTGTACAGTCAACTGCTTTCTCGATTTCCTCTCTATGCCATCTCTCTATTTCTGTCTTTTTTATCATTATTATTTTAACTTTCTTTTTTTCATGCACTGTATAACTGCAATGTTTTTGTTTTTTGTTTGTCTGGATTTTTTTTCTTTTCTTGAGTCTATAATATACAGCGTTTATGTCCTGTGATATTTGACCAGCACATTAAAGGGCTTTTAAAATTCAGTGTTCTCTCTCTCTCTTCTTCTCCTTTCTCTCCCCACTCTCATTTAATGGTGTGTTTTTAACTCTTTACTTAATATACATTATATGAGGCTATATGGGAGGAAGTAAAAAATTTTGTTTACCTTTAATATGCGGATCCGTGTCTGTTTTAGCTAGCATGGTCTTGTCAACCGGCTAACGCTAATCCTTCTCAAACTTGGTTATATTGGACGAGTCAGTTGATCAATTGCATCAATAATGTAGATGACAAAAACAGCACATGATTATCCTTACAACCCCCTCAGCTGTCATAAGTCACGCTCCACTCAACTGAACAGTTCCTTAATGCACCAGTGGCGTCTGTAATATTTAGGTTTAGTGTTTAGTGTGTTGACTATATGGTTTAGTCTTGAAATGTGCATCGCTTTGTGTTCCAGCTGTCAGTTTGACTTGGGGGCGTGAAGAAGGATGCAGGTTATTTCATTGCTTCCTTAAACCTTTCTTTACTAGTGAGAAAGCTGGACCCTTACACACCGCAGCTATAAAAGCTTGTTATTCTTATTTTTATAAATCTGTTATCATGAGTGTGTGAAAAGAAATTGAACCACGTGGACACTGCGTTCGCTTATCTGCAGTGTTTGGATAAGCAATACGTTATATTGGGCATAACAAAATGGTCAAGCCTCGATGCTGGTCGAGTGTGTTTACAGTAGTCGCTTCAGTAGTTATCTCCTAGACTATCCCCGTAACATTCCGTTCCTGCAGCCTTCAAACAAAAAGGCCGCTCCCTTTCGGATTAGCCGTTCTGTAACAGCAGTATTGTGATCTGACTATCGTCGCTGACAGCCTTGTCATACCGACACGAGCCGCCTTTTGATCCAGCAACAATGAAATACAACACTGAAGATAGTCGACAAAACAAATCTTGCAGTTAATGATGTTTGCAGTGTTAATATGCGCTTTTATCTTAGGCTTTACGTATGGTACTCGAGTATGATGAATGGTTTCATGTTGTTCCCACTGAGCTTAAATTAGATAAAGCTCACGAACTCATTAGAGCCCAGACCTGTTTCTCCTTTATGAAGTGTATTATGGTGAATATAATGCAAACATGGTACTTTTCCATCACAAAAAGCCCTGTGTGACCTATTCAGTTCAGTTCAGTTTAATTCACAGTATATGGCGCAGTTATTGTCGCAAAACGGCTTTACAGAATTAAAACAATTAGGCAAATGAGTTTGAAATGTGTGAGGGAAAGTGTATAAATCAGAATGATCAGATTCTCCCTGTTGAGCAAGCCGAGGGAGATGGTGGCAAGGAAAAACTCCCCGAGGTGGCAATAGGAGGAAACCTTGACGGGAACCAGACTCTCAATATGTGCCACAGTGATAGTTTCTATATTGGATTGTTCAAGGAATGCAGTCATGTTATTAAATCATGGAGATTTTTTTTTTTTTTTAAATATGATGAAATGTACTTTCAGTAAACTTTTTTTCAATTAGCTATTTCTGACACATGTGCTACCCAGGCACACCACCATTTTGGAAATGATGTCATGGGTACACAAATTCACAGACAGTTAACGTCAAGGATAAAAACTGAATTAGGAACTTTCCAGAACATTTCAAGGGTTTGTGACACTGTGGGTTCTTAAGGGCTATGTGAGGTGTATTTATAGGTAGCGTATTTTATTACAAATTCTCTCTCTTTTTTTCTTTTTATTTTTTTTAATGGAAATGGAATCATGAGATTTTTCAGACTGTTGACTCAGCTCAGGAGGGCGAAGAAGGTGGATGAAATAAGATAAAGTTAATGGAAAGAAATAGATCAGAACAAGGAAATGTAGAGCCTGGTGAAGTATGCGAGTGAGCAGAAGAGCAAACAGGTGGGGAAAAGCGCTGGTGTATCAGTCATGGCTTCAAACACACAGACAGACTGAAAGACAAACAGACAAGCAGACAAACATTGCCTAAGGGTATGGTCATGCTGCTTTGCTCTGTAAATAGCACCTCTGTCTGTTTCCTCCCTCTGTCTAGACGAGTGAAGAACAAGTTGTTTTGTTGACCCCCCCCCCCCCCCCCCCCCCCGGGCCATGCCATGAGGAGCACGGGTACAGAGCCGAGGTTACGCAGATTAGCAACGATTTTCTGGTGAACGTTTCAAAAAGTGGCCGCTGTGATTTATCTGTGAAGGGTTTGGACGAGTGGTACATGCACATATTATAGGATCCTTAAACTGCATCAGCCACACAGGAAGTGTCGATCTAGGCTAGTTTTACATTTTTCATGGACCGTTTTAAATGCACTGTAATTAATAATAATGTCTCATAAGAACGAGACGGAGGGTAAATATGGATGCTTTACGGGTCATTGTGTGCTGATGTTGCTCTTAAACAATATTTGGACAAGCATTATTTCAGGTCTGGTTGGTACACAGAGTTGCCATGATCCAAGGTTTAGCTGTAGTATTTATTATTTTTGACCTGTTGCTATGGCAATACAGGAGACACCTGAAAGCTACACAGCTCTGTTTCTTTTTTTTTTTTTTTTTTTTTTGTGACTAAATCAGTGTTTAGACCAAACAGGAATAAAGTCCGGCCAGCAGATTAGACACTGAAAGGAAAAAGGATGTGGACATGAAAGAGGCTCATGCTTCTGGTGCTTGTGTGTGTGTGTGCCTGTGTTCACTTTGTCACAGCTGTATTAAAGTAAGCTTGTTCACCGAACGGCTGTTTATAAATACAAACATTTCAGCCAGTATGATTTATCATTCGTGTTAGCACAGAGACATCCTGTCCAACTCATTTTTTGTGTCGCCTGCCTGCAAAGCATCAGCGACACATGGGGATCTGCACTCTCACGTCGGCCGTCAGCATCATAGGTTTTTCTGCAACTCTTTCTAAACCATTCATGGGAATTTGACCAAGCTTGCACAGTACCTTTGTCAGAACTAGCTGTTTAATGTTTTTTATTTATTTATTTATTTAAAATTGTATATTATAGGCAGCACTGTGGCTTAGTGTTTAGCATTGTCGCCATGCACCTCCAGAGTCTGGGTTCGATTCCCATCTCTGTGTGCATGAAGTTCTCCCTGTGCTTGGTGGGTTTCCTCCAGGTACTCCTGTTTCCTCCCACAGTCTAAAGACCTGCAGATTTGGCTAATTGGCGTTCACAAATTGTCCGTAGTGAGTGTATGTGTGTGTGCCCTGCGATGGATTGCCACCCTGTCCAAGGTGTACCCCACCTCGTGCTGTAAATCTCCTGGGATAGGATCCAGGCCTCCCGTGACCCTGTATACAGGATAAAGCGTATAGACGATGAGTGGGTGATTATTATTTTTTTATTTGTTAAATCCAATCCAGAGCTATGCAATTAATTGCATAAAAAGTAAAGTCGAGAAATGGACCAGTGCAATTGTCTAATTGCAGAAAGCTTCAGTTTATTATAGGTAATGTATACATCGTCAGGAATTTATCTGGGGATTGTCAATAATTTAAATATTTTTCTTTTTAAGTAACTAGTGATTAAATAAATATTGGCAAACATCCTCTTTACACTATAATTTTTTCCCTTTTATTTGCTGTTAGCATAAATTAATATGATTGAAGACCAAATAGTATATTTAATAGTTACATATTGCCGTTTAAATTGCAATATGCATTTTTTTTTTATTAATTCATGCAGACGTACCATACAATATACTGTAATATTCTGAGGTTATGTGGTAATACAAATAACACCAAGGTGGCACTTCTTTTTTTTGTTGTTGTTGTTGTGGTAGACTACAGCTGGGGAGGAAGTTTTACTATTGACTTATTTTCCTCAGAAGCAAGCAGTGCAGCATACGATTGCTATATTCTGCAGTTCATATATATATAGTAATACATTGTCTATGTAATAACTAATAAATTGTATGTCATGGACAACTGGCTTGTACAGTCGATGTTTAATACTTTCTAAATTAAATGTGGAATTCCCCATCTAGTTTTTTTGTCTCACTACGCTAACATGCTATCATTGAGCTAGTGCTAAATGCTAAAGCTAAGTAGTTTTATAGTAAATAGTAAGTTTAATTTTTTTTTTCTGATATCTCATGCCAGCAAACTTCTCTAAAGATGTTACTCGTGGGCAATTTATTAGTGTTGTTATTTAGTGTTTTTTACTTGCGATTTTCTTCACAGGTCAATAGGTTAACACATTACAGTTTCAGTTTTGCATGAATTCAAGAAGAGCAGCAAAAACCATAAAACCTGAATCTAGTTACTTGGCTGTCATAAGAAAATCAATAAACTCCTTAATTCAGTATACCAGCAAACAATACAGCCTTAAGGAGTGGGGGGAAAAAACAAACTGAAAAGATTTCAGATATATTACAATATGAAGACGCGTCAACAAAGGCAAAGGACAGAAAGTTTCACAGGGAACGTGTTGTAATAGATAAATGACAAATTCTTTTAGATGGTTTAAAAACTTTCTCTACATCTTTTTTTTTTCTTCTCTTACATCAGATTGTTTCTTTAACTTTAGACTAACTTAAAAAAGCAAAAGAAAGATAGAGTCACAGACAAAGACATTCAGGAGGCAGGCGACACATGTCTTCCTTGGAAGACTCATACATTTTTTATAGTAAAATTCTCTTTCTCTCTTTGCCTTCTAGGATTTTCTTGTCTGTAATATTAGCTGCTTTGTCTACAGCATGAGAGTCCAGGCTACAGCTAGTAGACCACTACTACACAGTGTACTGCAGTCTGTTTCCTGCACATGTACAGTAGCTAAGGTTCACTCAGCAGCTTTGCTCTAGTGTGTTTTAGTCTGCTCATAGACTGGATCATATTGGGTTGGATTGACATTTAATTTCACGTTTTCATATAGTTTATTAGAGATTGTAATCATCAGTCACCACCCGATGCAATATTACGATACCCGGGTGCCGATTCGATTCATATTGCAATTCTGTAAGAGATTTAATAAATATCCAGGTTCGATATTACATTTTTTTCCAGATTTTTGTTCAAGAACTTTTTTTTTCTTCTTCCTTGAACTTTTTTAAAAGCGTTGCCATAACTCGAAAGATTTATTCCTTAGCTTTATTTACCAGCTTCACAACACAATTGAATGTGAGTAATTAAATGTAGCCCATTCCTTACATCATTACTGTATTATATAATTTAATTATATTTTATTAAAATTGTTTTAGATTTCTGGCAACAAACAAAAAACAACTTGGCAGTAAATGTATTCCTACCACACAGGATGCCAATGTGAGAATCCTTTAGAGTGTACTGCCTGCAGGATTATAAAGCAGCAGTGCTGTTTAACCGCCTTAAATGCCTCAAATTTTTTGGCCACATGTTGAGCAGTTGTGAGCACGCTCTTCTAATGCAGGCCTGCATGGCTTCTAACGTGCGTTTTGAGGCTAATTAGCACACGTGGTGTTTAGAGACTGGTGTAAGCGTGTGTAATTAATGGGTTTGAGACTAATTCACTGACAGGGTTTGGAGAGTTTCAGAAGCTTTTTAACGCGTGCAACTTTTTATTATTTAACGCCGTAAAATGCCTTTCTGTTGGCCCATTCAGTCCAAGGCTGATCGGTCAGGGCTGATCAAGGCGAAAAACAGCCAATTCCGGTCACTGGCTGATCGACTAGTGCATCTCTATTATAAAAGTAATAAATCATTTACATTTTATGAATCAGCACACAAAAGAATCGGGATTCATAACTGAATTGATTTTTCCCATATCTAAATCATTTATATTTATTCATATGATGAAATCCTACTTAAGAAATTGAGTGTGATCTCAGGAAATTATTATTTTGACATTATAGCCATAAAACATTTATGATGAGCTCGATACATAGCTAACCATTTGTAGTGATTCCAGGTGTTTGGTGCTTTGGTGTATTTATTATTTTTTTTAATGATTTGCTCCTGCTATATAAATCACTGAGAACATTGCAATGCAAATGAAACTGAAATCACACTCCCTGTGTCTACAAGTGGCACGTTTAATTTCCCAGTTAACTGTTTACTCTTTGTTGCTACTGTGCATGCATCTCTAACACGAGCAAACACAAGCCTAGACTAATCATTCTTATCTCTCTCAGACACTCTTATCTCAAATGACTCACAAAAGAGCTTTGTTGTTTACTCGGTGGCGGGGTTAGGGTTAGGTGGAACCTCCCCTCATGCTGGTGCACACTGACCCACAGTCCCAAGCTGTGTGATTCACTACCAGAAACTGTTTAAACAACCGTTCAGAATGATCACGCTTCCTGTGATTTAAAGGTGTCCGGTCCAGCTGAGCTGTATTTGAGGCTCAAGCCTTGATGTATTGTGTGGAATCTGTCTAGTAGGGCAGAGCTGGTCAAGGTTTTAAATCTAATGCTGACAGCAACATAGAGCCGGGAGGGAATGGTGCAACGGAGTGACATGTGTAACTGAAGAGAAGTCCGTCTGCAGTCACAAGAACCTACGGGCATGTTCAGCAAGTTGCAGTCTCAAGGTTGATGAGAGGCTGTACAGACATCTTGTTCACGTATTTGTTTATTGTTAAGAACTAAAAATCGTTCTCATGATGTGCATAAATATCATATTTTGGTGGACAAAAAAAATGTTTGGTTCTGAAGTTCCAGACATACACTCTCAGCTGTTACCTATTGGCTTTTTATAACTCATGAGTGTTTTACTGTATTAACACACCCATGTTGACTCAGAGAGGCCTGGTCATTAGCTGATTAGTCGGATGCAATGTGTTTGAGCTGAAAAACAAGCTCTACTCTACGAGCCAATTACATATAGCATAACCAAGCTAGGGGCGGAGTAAAGATTAGACGAGGTCATGGAAGCGTTTTAAGATCACATATCATTTATAATTATAGATCCTTGCATCATTTTATGACGTGGTTTTAAATAAAAGCTCAAACCAGGGCAGGTAATTTTTGTGGAGTTTGTCAATAAAAATAAGTCCCTAAAAAAAGAAGAAAACTCCTAAACCTAATAAAACTCCAAACGTTATACAACATAGCAGCAATTCCATGCAGTAAGGCTACTACTAATCAATACCTCATTTTGTAATGTATTGAATTTTTTTTTATCAGTTTAAAACATTCATGAAATAATTTGTGAGTGCTTATGATTAAAAGTCTGTACAGCATTTCTAGTAGAATGTTTAATGTCTGGATTTTACTTGTGTAGGATGTACATTTGAAATGGTGGCCTTCCTACATGCAGAACAAACCCAGTTATAGCCGACCACTATTGACATTACAAGGCAGCATATTACTGGCTCTCAGCAGTACTGTTCACTGGGATCATTTTAACCTAAACCCATCTTCCTTTTTCTTCCACAGAGTGCAAGTTCCTGTGCACCAATGGCCGCTGCCTGGACCTCAGTTCGCTGGTGTGTGATCAGCTCAACCATTGCGGAGACAACAGTGATGAAGAGAACTGCCCCGTTTCCACCCAGCACCCTTCTCCCGCCCTGTTCTACTGTGAGTGTCTGCTGGTTCTACTTTACTTGAGTGGGAATCATGTGACTCCTCCATGCTTCTGCTAGTTATTAGCCTTCAGGATATTATGACTAGCCTGTAGATCAAGTCCTCTCTCTTTGCTTTGGATGACCAGACCTGCAGCAGAGCGGGGTCGGGGCAGTAGCATGTATAACTGTATAATGGCGCTATTTTTTTTTTTAATCGGGGGGGTAAGTCAGCGTACATCTTTTACCTTATTAATATTTTACAAGTATTCATATATAACAATATATAATAATTATATCGTTTCACACACACACACACACACACACACACACACACACACACACACACACACACTCTCTCGCTCTCTCTCTCTCTCCACCACTAAGACAATTATTGGTACAACTTTTTTGTCTTACAGTGTATATGCACACATGAAGTCAAACCGGGACTTATAATTGTTCAGAAGCACAGAATGTGTTACATCTCACAGTTATGAGATGTAAAGACTACCTTTATTTCACTATGTAGTCCCCTGCCTCATTAATACACTTATCCCAGTGTTTCACTTATGCTTGCGCACCATCAATGTAGAAAGTTTTCTCAGTATGCTGAGCCATGACCTGACTGCCTGCTTCACACCTGAAATACTGGCCTCCCAGGAATTTAATGGCTCGAATATGTGGAAATGGCTTGGAGCGGGGACAGGACTGTACAAGGGACGAGTTCCCACAGACCGGTCTCTTCCTCAAGTTGGCGAGAAGTCGATTGTCAAGGATCAGACATTCCACTCACTGAATGTTCACATGGATTGAAATGGGCACCAAGCCACCTCAGCCAGGATCATTGTTTACAGACGTATGGGCTACTTTAAGAAGTTTGCACTATTCAAATGTTTTACTGCGGCTAAGAATCTCATCACCGCACTGTACTCGAGATCTTCTGTAAATGTCAATCAGTTAAACACCTTCATTCACAGTGAATTTCACCAGAAGTCCTGGTTTGACTTGAATGCCTTGTGCGTGTGTGCATATGTGATCGCATGATTAGGCGTGCAGCTTAGTTTACACTTGTCTGTGTAAGTTCTGTGTGAAGCTGTTTTGGAGGTTGCATGTTACAAATGTACTTGAAGGATTATTAGCGTTGGCAGAAGGAAATTTTATGTCTTTGTTTTTCTGCCATGGCAACCATAAATTCAGGCCAAATTTATCACAGTGTGATGGCGAAAAAAACAAACAAACAAAAAAAAAACAACAAACATGTAAATTACCCTCACTATCGTACTTTAACCCAGATATTAACCTGCTTCATTTCAGTTACATGTTTAGTGTTAGACTTGAATTTATTTTAGCAGATCTGGTCCTCTGTACACCGTCATGCTGTGTATTATGATGAATCTCGGTGTTCAGAAGAGACTCTACCTTCTTCTTAAATGCGGAGATGAAAAAGACAGAGTGCATTTTTGAAGCTCAGCTACATGAGTGCACTGCCTGAAGGACAGCAGGCAGCAGCAGTGGCAGACAGCCAGTTCACTTTGATGTGCACTAGCCCTTTGTTACCCCCCGGTGTAAGGACACCAAGAGAATAGGAAGTAGAGTGGAGAAGAAAAAAAAGAAATCTTAAAAACGGCACACCTATTTAGCCACTAGAGGGGTACGCCACAAAGTAAGCACGGATATGTTCAGAGATTCTGTGAAGAGAGCTGGTTTCGCAAAACGTTTGTCGTTATGAAGACAGGTACTAATTAACCAAGTCAGAGGCTGTGCTTTCATTTTTTTTATGCGGCGGAGAATATTCTCCTGCTGCAAAATTGAGCTGAGACCCCGTTAGAAAGATGAATGCAAATGTCAGGGAAAAAATGTTTAACCGATGAGAAAATGGGCTAATTGTCTGACATGCCTTTTTTACAGGGAAAATTACAGAGATTAAAGTCTACACAGATGAGTTTGTGTATTAGCCTGCATCTAGTGGAGGAGTTAATGTCAGATATATAATTGCGGTGATTTGAAAAGGAATGTAACTAAAGATATGTGGACAAATCTATGATGCATAGAGCTTCAGGTAAATATTTAAAACAGGGAAAAAACACGGAGCAGGTGAAATCATGGAGAGTGTGCACTACCGTCTGACTGCAGCAGGTGTGGGGAAAATAGAATAGATAAAGCAGAAAGATGTTTAAGAAAATGTCAGGACATGGTATCACTGATTTTATTTGGATGAGAAATACTTTTCATGCTTAATTGGTCCGGAATTTAAAGTCGTTAAGTAGTTTTACTGATGTAGCCAAGTAATTTAGAAAATGAAAAATCGTCACATCTTCATTAGTTTTATGGTAAATATACGACATGATACGGTGTTTCATTTTTGTCTTGAACTTTTAATTAAAATGTAACATTGGCTCAGTCTCATTTGCTATCCACTGCCTAACCTTTTTTCCAGTTTCAGTCCTGACCCGTTCAAGTCTCCTTTCAAATTTGATCTTGACTCAGACTTGTCCATCTGATGACATCGTGATGAATCCGATGCATTCTTGGTGCAGTGACCTAGTCAGATTAACCACAAAGGATGTCTCACCATTGATTTATTCATTGTTTTGCCAAAAGAATATTATTTCTTCTTGGTCTCATATTGAGCCTGGAAATTTTAAGGCATTTACTATGTAGACTGCTGAGTTTAATTACTGGATATGTGGCTAAAACCCATGCTGGGATTCCCACTCCCTCCTGTCTGAGCTCAAGTCAAATTTACATATCTTCTGTAAGTGTGGATGAAGTGTGCTGCACTGCATCATGACTGTATGTATGGCTACTAAAAGGTTAATGAGCCTGAACGTTCTTTTCTGATCAAACGGCGGGGCTGTCTACAGCTGCTTCGCGTATTATCTGGTGTGACTCTCCAGGCAATGAAGCGTAAAGCGAGTGTGTTCAAGTGTCTGAGTTGAAAGGAGTGCTAGGACATGGCCATGAGCCTCCCCTGGGCTACAGTCAGCCATGGCTTTAAACACTGAGGACCCCAGCTCTAGAGGGCCACCACGGGTAAAGGGACCTTTTTCACCTCCGCGTGTCCAGACAGGGTTGTTTCGGTGTAGGGCTTCTCTTTAGGGGACTTTGGAGGACCTTAGGGGCTTTAGAGGGGGAACTGATGGAGGACTCAGCGATTGTGCCCCCTCCATGCTCCATGCTGAGCTACAGGCTAGTGGGCATTCATATGCAGATATGGGCTTCTGTTGTTCTATCTTGCACTGCTTTCACATCACTCCCTTTGTCTGTGTGATTTAAGGGATTATTTTAAGTAGACTGTCCAAGTGGCATTGAATAAACATGACAGCATTTTTTTCCTTGCAAGCAGGAGCTGAGAAGCTGATCCCAGGTCAGTGTTAAAAAGCCACGTCATTCTTTGCTGGAGAAATCTTTAGAACCTCGTTCTTCAGAAGGGGCCTGAGAGTGGCACACTTTGAAGCATGTTTTAATGGCTCTCCAGGGTGGTACTGAATAAAAGCAAAGGACCTTGTTCATCTAAAGCTGGCCAGCTAGTTAAAACCAATGGCAGCTGGACACACTTAGAGCGCAGTACCAGCAGCATTGCACCAGTGTCTTCTCTAATGTCTTTTGACAAGACTGAGCAGACCACCTTCCTACTTCTCTACTGTTTCTCTCAGACACTGTGGCAGTTTTCTACAAATTGCCCTGTACTTATGTACTTTCATATCCCTTGTGAAATTTGTGTCCGTTTCATGCAAGGGCTGTCCACAGTAGGCTAAACAAAGAGTGAGAAATAAAAGAACTTTAAGTGGATGCCTGCAAAGCTGCTGTGCTAGACTATTCTTTCTGAACCTGAGTATGGCAGCTGTTTTCCAACATTTCTAACTGCTCACTAACTCCATTCATTGTCCCATTGTTCTTGAAAAGCACCACCACTGTGCTGCTGCCAAAGAAAACTTAAAGATGACTACCAACCGCTGGCACTCACTTTTGTGGCGATACATTATTTGAATGGCACACATCAATGGAACCATGGCTGATTCTTTCGACCTCTTGCCCAAGAGGAATCAGTGTGCAGTGGAGACGCTCTCATACTCCTCACACTGCCCTTCAATCTATGGGTGAAATTGCATTACAATTATTCCCAGTAAGCTGGTCAATAAAGCCAGAGAACCAGGCGTATGCAGTTTCATCTTTAAGTTGATTCCAGATTTCCTAACACCAAGGACACAAGTGATGAGAAATAACACCTCACTCTTTGTCCTAATACGCTATCTATGTCTTCACCCATGACTGTACACTGCTGCACAGTCTCACTTCCAAATGTACTGCGAAATAACACAAACATCAATTTATTTCAGTGGCAATTACAGTACGTATAGCAGTAAAAGCAACCTAGCCATAAATTGTTGGCTGTATCAGCCCATGTAATATTGCCAAATCTAAATCTTATTCTTCAAGTTTCTAGAAGGCTTGGTTTGACTTGGAGGTACTTTCCACAGTACCTTAAATATAGAAGAAAATTGTTTAACCCCTTACATGTACGATAGTAAGTTAAAAATGTATATATTTTCTGCCACTTTGAATTTCATATCAAGTATCTGCGTATACCCAACCAAAATCTATGCTTTGTGTTTACCCCATGTCTCAGACTGCTAGACCCTACAAAAGATAATTGGGAGCTCTCTGCTGAACTATGATTATTCCTACTACAGATGATCACCATTAATGTGTGGCACCAGTGTTGTGACTTCTTGTGCCATCTGGCAGGAGGTACTGAAAGGTTTATGGCACCACCAGCATACTCGGCAAAAGTTTTTTCTAATACAAACTGCTGTCTCTCAAACTCAACTGGCCTAACCTAGATCTCCCCCAACACCCACATGGGGTAACCCAGACATTTCTTAACACTCATCAGGTCTTATTAAGACCATTTCCAACACCCATTCGGTCTAAACAATAATCCTTCCCAACACCCACTAGGTCTCATCAATACCCTTTCCAACACCCGCCCGATCTATTTAAGACCCTTCCCAGCATTTGCCCAGTCTAATCAAGACCCTCCTCAACATCCGCCCGGTCTAATCAAGACCCTCCCCAACATCCGCCCGGTCTAATCAAGACCCTCCCCAACATCCGCCCGGTCTAATCAAGACCCTCCCCAACATCCGCCCGGTCTAATCAAGACCCTCCCCAACATCCGCCCGGTCTAATCAAGACCCTCCCCAACATCCGCCCGGTCTAATCAAGACCCTCC
>JAAGKR010004612.1:6694-59246 GCA_011419295.1 Clarias macrocephalus
ACTTTGACCTGGATTTTTGGAACAGTGCATTCAGAAGAGTGACAAGTAACATGCGTGAAACATGGCTTAATCTCTTGCTTCAAGTTAGTGCAGTCAAGGCAACACAAATCAGGGAAATGATGTCAAGGAAAATGGAATGATTTGATGAAGAACATCAGCCGTGGGGTAATTGTGCTACATGAAAATGAGACGGATTGAAAGGAATCACACTCATCCGTCAGCTTCGAGTCAGCAAGGGGGTATGAGGGACAAAAAAACTGATCAGGATACATGCAAACACATTTAGCCTGATGTTGTCTTCTGATGCTGAGGCGTTCCTGATTAGTCACTAAAACAGGTGCCTTCTGTTGCTCTCATTACAGAACGCAGATTAGTGCAGAAGTTGTGCTAGTTAATGTAGCAACAGCTTTGGTACCTTTTGGTGTGTTATTCAAATGGGCACTTATACTATTCTATATATATATATATATATATTCTGGCAGTGAATTTACAACCCTGAAACAATAATTAAAAGTGCCTAGAGACTTGTGATTTAGCTAATCAAAATTAGCCTCAATGTACAGTATGTATGTGGTAACTATAATAACTCAGGTAGCTAAGGTAAGTTTAGCTCCTAACCATTCTTTTACTACAGTTCTTTATGGAACTATGGTGACTATAGTAACTCCGGTTGTTATATAATTGACCATTTGCTTGCTATAAAGCAAATGGAGCCAAACAATGTACAAGTAGGGGGAAGGGAGCTGTTCTAAACCCTTTATTCTGATTGGTCAGTTATTTGCTTTGAAACCACCTGAGGTTAAAAACTGCTCAATTAAATGAGGTTTAACATGCTTATATAGCTCATTAGGTTCAGTACTTGATAAGAACATTGTCTACTAATGTGGGTGACAATTTAAAGTTGAACTTCTTGTGCAAAAGAAGTTCAACTTCCGGGTTAAGGAGCTTGTTGGCAAGATGGATTGGCTCTGACTTCCTGTTTTCAAAAACGTATACATTGATCAACCATACGCCAGCAAACTGGTGACAGGATCATGGGCATCCAAGGTAAAGAGTCCAAGCTGCCCACCCTGCCTCCATGCATATGACAAACAAGTCCAATTCACGAAGGCCCCAACCCACAACCCACAGAGCCAAACCGAACCACTGCCATGTCCTGGTGCCAGACACCACAGCACACCCTAGAAGTTTTTATGTTATGGCTGATCATTGCATTTTACAGTATTTTGCACACACAATGTTGTTACGATGAAAATGATTATAAATGATTATAAATGATTATAAATAGAAAAGTACAGCAGAGATTCATGATGACCTCCTTGATGTTGTAGCTTTTGGGGTCAACTAGCTAGCAACCTTTTTGTGGGTGTACACAGACTTTTTTTTTTTTTTTTGAATTCTTAATTTAGGAAGAGGAGATGGGAACAGGATGACCACCTGGTGGCTCTAAGTCGTGTAGGCATTTAAAATGAGAAGGTCTACAGCTAACAATCCACCTTAAAAAAAATAAAAAAATAAAAAAATAAATAAAATAAAAAAAAAAGATTGAAGCCGTGTTCTTGATCGAATTTAAAAATGACTTATTTTCCTTTAAATTGGAATAATTGGCTTTGACTTGAAGCCTTGGACTGTTTGGATTATTCCTTTTTTTTCCCCCTACCCCAGCATGTAAAAGACACCCTGCAGTTTTCATTAACTCAGCTAAAGCACAGCGTCTGCTTGTTTTATGTTTTATGCACAAAGCAGCGTGAAATAACTTCAAGTTGTCGTTCCATTCTGCACAAAGATTACACACCGAGAAGTTTTCTTTCTTCCTCAGGAGACCACGCAGCGGTCTCTGTTCTGACTTCATTATGAGCTTCTCTGTGAAGTATGTCTTTTGTGGTTGTTATCCTTGGGCGTATAGAAGCAGGGATTGTGATGGCGAATATTTAGCATTCTTCTTATTAAACAACTTTAATGAGTGAAACATTCACTACAGAAACTAATCGGCCAAAAAAGACATGTCAAACTTTTTTTTTTTTTTTTCATTAAGGAGGCTGTGCTTTATAAATGGATGGATGTGTCTTTTATCATCTCAAGTGGAACATAGTGAGATAATTGGTATAATTAAAGAAAAAAAAGCATTTGCTTGGGCCAATTTAGATTTTTTTTTCTAAGCTAATATTTCAAATGGGAAAAAAGATAGAAAAACATTTTCTTATTTACTTACATAATGACTAATGGATGGCTAGAGGAAAGAACAAACATGGATGTCGCTACTATTCACTATGATTTCCAAAAAGGCTTGCAATGAGAATACTTTGTTCATTCTGCAAATGATTATTTGGTTGTTTACTGTTGTCAAGATGCTCCAAAAGTTATTTGAGGGTGAAGGGCCGTCCTCAAGGCAACTTATTGGTGGGCTTTGAACCTGGGACCTTCTGATCAGGAGGCCAATGTCTTGTCCACTGAACTATCCCTGCCTCTATTACTGCTATTATCCAGCAATATTACCAGTCAAAAGTTTGTACACGCCTTCAAATTCTATGGTCTTTTCTGGGGTTTTTTTTTTTTTTTTTTTTTTTTTCCTACAGTGTAAAACAATGCTGAAGGCACTGATAATGTGTGATATTCTCATTGTTCATATTGAGAAACCAGGAATATACAATCGGTTCTGAACTTGACAAAGATGCTGAAAGGAAAAAAAAAAAAAAAGGTCAGATGACGGTGAAGACCGGTAAAATAAATAAATAAATGCTTATTCTCTGTAAAGCTATTATAACAGCTCTAATTTGTTAATTGTTGATGGCTGAGGCTTGAATGGGCTTAATGAGAGCCAGTGTCATTATGGTGGTTGACAGGTTTTGCAAATGTATTTACCAATACTGTTCTTGCAAGAACTATTCCAGAACAGCTGGCCTGAAATAACAGGTGTTGTTATTAATACTTACCTATTAATATTACCCAATGCTATATTTGTTATTTAATAGTTTTGAAAAAGAAAGGCAGTATTGTTCTAGAATGTAGAAAATAAATAATTAACTTGTGTTCAAAATGTTGACTGGTACTGTCTGTAATCGCCACACCCTTGAATTGTTTGTACAGTCAAATAAACTGTGTTTTCAGGAAGGGAAGTTGGCTTAACTGTAGTATTTTATCTCTGGATGTGGTTCAAGTCAGATTTGCACAAATCAGATTCACTGTTTTTTTTTTTTTTTTTTTTTTTGCTGATCAGCCTACATGAAAGCAATGTGCTTTTAAATTGAATCCAATCTGGATATGGCAAAAATAAGATGGGCTAGCAGTCCAAACAAGGTCTTAGTGCTGTCCGCTTATGATCAGATCACCTAGAATGCATGTTAACCCCGAATGCTTGGTGTTTCAGGACCTCATGTTGCACAAAGTACTTTATTATTATTATTATTATTATTATTATTATTATTATTATTATTGTTGTTGTTGTTACTTGGCTATAAAACCTAAAGAGATGGCCTGGGGGTGATGCGACAGAACATTGCACCACTACACAATGCCTCAGCATTGGAATTGCATCAGCTGCTCTCACATATCAGAAGCCAGGCTCCATTTTAAAAATTAAATATTTCTCTCCCCCTTAGGAAGAATCTCAGAAGGAAAAGCCATGAAATATTCGTTTGCATGAAGGATGCGTTATGGGCCCCAATGGCTGTAGGAGAAAAAATGGAAGAAAAAGAAGAAGAAGAAGAAGAAGAAGAATTAGAAGAAGAAGAAGTAGAAAGAAGAGAAATGACCCAGAGGAAGAGATATATTCAAAATATGCTAACCTCATTTTTTTCTTTAAGACCTGGTCCTGGGGTTCTGCTCCTGAGAGACGTGTCCCAGTCGCTGATTAAGCATCAGCTCCCCTGAAGCTCCTGTTTTCTTCTCATGCATACCTGAGAAACCAGGAATATACAATCGGTTCTGAACTCGACAAAGATGCTGAAAGGAATAAAAAAAAAAAAAAAAGGTCAGATGACGGTGAAGACCAGTAAAATAAATAAATAAACAAATAAATAAAACTGAAAAAATAAAGAAAGAAGAAAGAAAGAAAGAAAGAAAGAAGATGGAAGGCTTCAATAAATAATTAAAAACAAATTAGTAAAATAAATACAACTATTAAAAAAGCAATAATAAGACTTTTAAAAGAAAGTAAGAAAGAATCCTAAATTAATATCAAAACTAGAGTATAAATATAATCAAAGGCCAATGAAATTAAAATAAATAAAAAAACAGAACATGTCATAAATGAAAAGGTTAAACGTTAAGGGGAAATTAAAGACTAGAGAAACATTTCAATAAATACATATGTAAAACTGACTGTCTCTTGAACTTATTTGGTACAAAGTGTGTGATTAGCAATTAGCTCATATTCATCTTTTTTTAATTCATTATAAGGTGCTAGATAATTATGCGTATAATTGGAGTGTGATTATAACATGCGAGTTTAATTGACTCTGGCGCTGATGGAGGTCACGTTGCTGTTTTACTCCCCACATGATGAGCGGGTTTGCAAGGCTCCGCGTTCTCTGTTATTAAATAACTCACCGCTGCCGTGTTTGCTTCCACCTGTAAAAGGGAACAGTTAAATAATCATCAAGTTGATGCATATTTATTCCCAGTACCGAGAGAGTCTTGTCATCCATCATCATAACCTTTTATACGGCAGCGATTCATCACGCGCTGCATGAAAACCAATATGGAGGTCTCGGTTCTCTGGGGCGAGATCGATTCTGAGCTAAAACATGACATTTAGAGTATTTAAATAAATAATGGTGTAATTCTGTTTTAGCTTTTTTGAGCAATTTTTAAATGTTTCTTTGTGTACAGAATAAACAGTTAGAGTATAACGATAGGAGGTGAGACCTGGGGTGGAGCCAGAGCTGGATGGAACAAATCAAAAGCTCTAAAAGGTGAACACATTCACATTTCAACTATTGACAATTTAAAACAAGTCATAATAGAAATGTAGAATATGGAACCGAATATGTAAAATAGGGCTAGCTCATGTTACCCCATAAGCAATTTTACCATGGTACAGTATGGTTACCATGTAATATAATACCATGAGATTTTTGACAATACTATGGTACTTATTTGCTGATAACACACTATGGTACATGGTTCAAACTCAGGTACAGTGGAACAGTTACTATAGTATGGTACAGTATTAGCATACTATCAAAAATATGGTGAAAACCACCAACAGCTCTTAACCGGATCCTCAAATCCCCAAATCAACAACCTAGAGCCTTCGCCGCCTCCGCCACCGCACCCCAACATGTTTTAACACAGTATATACTGTAAATATTATAATACCACTGTATTGTCACAATAAATTCAATTAATTTTATACTATATTGGATGTTGAAATTCTTAATATTACATACAATAACATGGTACTGCCTGTACCAAACCTGTAGAATACACTAACATGCAGGATAGAATAAAATAGAAGGTGTACAAACTTACTGTACCATTGTAGACACCTGCTGAGATTTGATAGCCACTGTGATATCCAATAAGTATCATTACAGTACTAACTGACGTGCCACAGTACTTATAATGTGCGAATAGATGAAAGATGTTCATACTTACCTTAGAACTAACATCATAATGTATGAATAATAAAATAAAATAAAACTCACAAAGTGGAAGAAACAGTTAATTGTTGATTTGAAGTAAAGAAATTCATTTTTGCTCAATATATTATATTATGAGTTTGGTTACACTCAGTTTACTGTTTTCAGAAACACAACTTAAAAATGTGTTACCTTATACACTTTTCATCATCAGGCCCCAGAATTTGGATCATTGGGCATGGTTATATTATATTCACTGTGGGGAAAAAAAAATGAGCATGTGTGTACGCAGGGAATGACCTCAGTCTAAATACTCTGGTTCACTGGTTTGGTCAAGGAAGTGGTTTGACTTTTTCCCTTTTCTTTCCCCATAAATCCTTTAAAAGAAATACAGCTCCAGATATTTTCCTTTATTGCACCACCTATAATAATTTAGGCCATCACAGGTGTCTGGACATGCTTGAAGCAATGCAGGCAGACCTTTGTGAGCTACACCAGCAATTCCCTAGGATGAAAATCTGCTTCATAGCATTTCTGTGCCTGAGATGTTTTCATGCTACAGTACATACACAGCACAACATTTTATTATGTCTAAACTAAGTCCAATGAACAAGTCACTGACTTTGACGGTGATATGAACAACAGAAACAAATTTCACAGAATAACTTTTGTTGATTAATAACCTGTACAATAGGCTACCCATTGTGTATTACCATCTTGGGTTAAAATCCTTGTTTGTGATTACTAACATGTTACATTTAGCCCCCAACTCTGGTCCACCAGACCACCAGAGGGCGCCTTGTCCTGATATTTGCACCTCCCCCCTCCCCTTTTTTTTCCTACTCTTATTTCCTATTTGAACAAGTTAAATGCATGATGACCTCTTATAGACAGATGGCCAACCCTGGGACTTTTAGAACCGTAGTTCTGCAGTTTTCCCAACTGCCCCTGTAATACTCACTGCTGGTTACCTGGATCAGGTGTGTTCGGTCAATCAGAAGCTGGAAGATACTGTACCATCTTAGATGAGGGTGGAGTGAGGGAAGACAAAGTGAACTGGTATCTGGTAGTATACCAGTTTCAGATTGACTAACTCACCTATTCTAGGTAATTAGCAATGAGTAGTCCAGGCATAATTTGAAAATATGCAGGGCTGTGGCTCTTAAGGACAAGGGTTGGCCACCCCTGTTATAGACAAGAAAAAGATCTACAATTTGAATTCTGAGTCTTATAGTTTCTAGATTTATTGATCTTTTTTTCTTTTCTTTTTTTAACATGCCTCTACCTAGCTTTTGTCTGCGTTGGCGTTTTGGCCTGTTAATCACCCCTCTGATTTTTTTTTTCTTTTTGAATCTGGTATTGACGTTCATTGCCATTGGTAAATAAACCTTCATGGAGCTTTACTCTGTGTCTCTGAGTCTTCCATCTCACCTTGGTACCTACACGGGCACCATCAATGCACAGTCAATGCCAACACTTAAGTACGTATCAATTCATTCACAGGATATTCAGATGCCAACAAACCCATACAGGCCTCCACTTTGACTCAAGCAAGTCCCACTAGCACCATTGACCTTGATCATTACCACTGGTTCTTTATGGTATGCCGACTTTCTAGCAGCAAATCCACTTCTACTGATTGCACTTCCATTTCTCTTGTCACGTCTACATCAGTATGGGTTGATTCAAGTACATCAGTCTTGTCGTGGTTGTCCCTTGTTTCTCCTAACAGGTGTTTGCAAGTTCATCTGAACTTTCTGACATTGGGATTGTTGCTGTGTCCATGCTGTACTTGGCTTATATGTGATATCTGCACTGTGTTGGTTTTCTGAAATAGGTCATGGTAGATTCTAAACACTCTTCTGCTATGTACAGTGAAGCCATAGATTGGTGTCTTTTTGTCACATGATGTGGTACAATCTTGCCATTCTTCTGAAACAACCCACACAAGCATTCGGCATTCTGCTGGTTCACAAAATAGTCTCAGCATTTGTAATCTTTTCCAAAAGGACTGCAACCTTTGAGGCCATCAAAAAAACCTGCTGCACTTCATTTGAACTCCTTGAGCTTCAAGGCATTATCACAGCACTTATATCCTTTACCACACAACTACACTACTGAAAAACTGTGCAGCCAGGTGGACTTTTATTTTCTGTTTTCTCCACTGGACGTGAGCCATCTTCAATCCGTTGCCAAGCCACAGACCGTCTTTCTTCAGAAGTGTATAGATTGATTCAATGTACTCTGACTTAATGTTACTCTCTTCTTCTGTCTGGAAATATTCTGTAGGATGTGACATGCATTCAGAAGCACATGGACCTTCTTGATACAAGAAGTAAGGTGAGGCTGAAATCAGCATCAGCGAGTCGAGTCAGTCACGATATAATCAAGTTGTTGACTTGCAAGTCAAAATGACAACTTGTGGTCCTTCGTGGTTCCTTCAGATCTTTCAATACTGTTGATGAGCAACTGCATGATTGGAATTCTACACGACTAATTAATGGTTATCACCTCGAAGACCAAAGCTTCTTTGAACAAGGTGATGTAAATTTTACCACCACCCATGTCAACATAGCCATGTACTTGGTCTTGGCCAAAAAGTCAGACATATTAGAGATGTAAATTTCATCGATCATCAAAGCACAGACTGTCCCCTCTACACTCGCTCTATTTGCATGAACTTGACTAAAGAGCACAATAAATCCAAGATGTGCTCAGATCATGCTATGCCAAGAATGTATGGTGCAACTGTGGTTTACAGAAGCAATCAGGCACACTGATTTCTTCCGTTGAATTACCTTAAGATTGCTAACAAAATCACTGGTGGTACGTAGATGGTAGCAGCAAGAGTGCAAAACCCACAGTGCAAGCTTGTCATGGTGCAAGCTTGCTAATGTTATGCCGTCTTAAACAACACTTTGTCTCCTTAGTAACTGCTTCTTAGTTGTTCCGAATTGCTTGTGAGCCATCTTTTGTTAATGCTAGTTCACACGACAGTAAGTTTCAGCTTGCGGACAGGTTCATGACTCACCGCTTTGTTTACAGTTGTAGCTATGAGAGCTACGACTATCTACTAACGCTAGCATGAATACAAAATCCCTGAACAAGGGCACCACCTTTTTGTGTGGAATAAGGTGATCTACACCCTAAACAGAGCACTAGCATAACTAGCACAACAGCCAATAAGCTGATGCTATTCTAAAAGTGGAAAAAAAAATAAAAAAGGCCTTTTGAGATCTACAGGACTGTCTACCACTTACATGATCTATTCTCCTTGCCTTTTTTGGCTACCTAGTACTGGTAAGAATTTAAAACTACTTTCATCCCTGCTTGCCCCATACTTCACTGTTAAGACTCTTTCCATGAGTTGATTAAATTGGCCCTGAAAGTCTTCAGAGTCTCCATGTCTCTCTTTTTTAGTGATCTTCTACACAGTAACCCTAAGAGGTGTCATTACCAAGCAAGAAGTACACCAGGTACTGTATTCTGTCCTCCCAGACAGCTGCATGTCTGAAGAAAGGAAGTACTTGCTGTACCTCTGCATAATTACCTCCCAAAATCGTTTGCCTTGTCAGTGACAGGTTCACCGAATGTGTTGGAGAACAGAAGAAGGCAGGCATGGGTGTGTCCTTCAGGACAAAGACCTGTAAATGATGACAGTGTGGGAAAAAAAAAAAAAAGTTCACAGATTTTAACAACTGTTTTGTACATGAATCTAATGGAAAAAGTTTGTGTGAATAAGTGGAGTTTGAAGTGTTCATTGCTGTGCACTCAGCCATTTCGATCTGCCCATTTCTCCACCTTTTCCTCCCTTAGGCTCTTTGAGTAAGAGCCATGGTTTATCTGGATAGACAGACAAAAAAGGCCGAAGAACTTTTATAGGTCAATAAGTATCACACTCATCAGAAAGGAGTACACGGATGGTACGGTAAAAAAGCACCAAGAACACGATTTATTTCTCAAAAACTCCAATCTTATTTTATTTATTTATTTTTTTTTATTTCCCCCCTCTTTCCCTCTGTACATCTGTAATGGTAGTATTGCTCCAGATGACAATAACTGCTAACAGCTTTGCAGAAAAAAAAAAAAAAAAAGAGGAGCATGGCACCAAAATGACCCGACATTGTTCTCGAAGTTACTGTTTACATCTGTAGCACTAGAGAAAAAAAGAAATCACTATAACAAAGGCATCAATCAATAAAACCTGTCAGCTTCAAATGAGCACCATAATAAAGTGTTGTTTTTCTTTTTTTTTGTTTGTTTTTATTCCTTTTCGTTTTATTTCTTTTTTCATAAAAAAAAGTGGTGTAGACACGTCATGTCTCAAGCTCAAAACAAGGAGATAAAATGCTCAACCTCCTAGAAGCAATATATCCATCAATTAATTAATATAAACTAAGTTAACAGCTTAGCACATTTTGTCATGGCATAGTATCCTGCTGAAAGAGGCTCCTGCCATTAGGGAACACTGTTACCATGAAGGGATGTGTTTGGTCTGGAACTACAGTATGTTAAGGTAGATGGTGTATGTTAAAGTAACATCCACATTGCCCAGAGAATCATACTGGCTCATTTTCTTCCCGTAGTGCATCCTGATGCCATCTCTACCCCAGGTACGTGACCGACACCAAGTTGTCCACATGGTAAAAAAAAAAAAAAAATCAATCAAAACATGGTCCATTGCTTTGTGGTCCAGTTCTGACGTTCACCTGACCATGTCTACACACCATCCACAGCAAGATGTGAACTTGCTTCTGTGTGAACTTCTGTGTGATCAATACAGATAGGATAGCCTTCACTCCCCCTGGACACTGGTGAGCCTTGGGTGCTCAGAACACTGTCACAGGTCCACTGCTTGTCCTTCCTTCCAGCAGTCCTAGTGGGTACTAACCACAACAAAACCTAAACACTCTACAAGATCCGGTGTTCTGGAGATGTTCTGACTCGGTCGTCAAGTCCTTACAATTTGGCCATTGTTAAAGTCGCTCAGTTCCTTGTAGTTGGTTCTTTTTCCTGCTCCTAACACATCAGTTTTGAGAAATGACTCACTTGGTGTATTATATGTTATATATATATATATATATATATATATATATATATATATATATATAATGTTATGGCTGAGAGAGAGAGAGAGATTTTATTGTTCAACTTTCTTCTTTTAGAAACTTTGAACTAACACAACAGTGAATTATATTACATAGCAAAATGAGATATGACCATAAAGAGTGAAATACATCAGAATAGCAGGACAGAATAGCAGCTGCAGTAAAAGAATTAACCATGTTTAATGCACTATTGGAGCCAAGAAAACAGATAGTTATAACCAGCACTCACACAGTAGACCTCTACCACTCAAGTACCACTACCACTATAATAAGGTGCTGTCGTCAACTACTGAATCCAAACCTCAAGACTTTTTTCTTTGTTCCAATTTGCTGCCAGTATGACTCATGAATTTGCTCTCTGTCTCTCTCTCTGTCTCTCTCTCTCTCTCTCTCTCTCTCTCTCTCTGTCTATGTAGCTATCTTTTTTTAAATGTATATGCGTCACCCTAGTAACATAAGCACCTTAGATACCTGTGCTGCCACAGTGGAAACCTTACCCTACTGAAATAAATATATATTAAAACAGAAACTGAAACATTACAAAACATAAATCTGATTTGATCAAATTTTAAGATGTCATTGGAAAAGAGATTAACATTATTCAGATTAAGCAGCTATGTATAATATTTTCTTATTTTTATTGATTATTAAATGTGTATGATTTATTGATTAAATATTATCATTTAACATTAATACTATGGCGTATTGGTGGCTCAGCCGGTTGCGGCTCCGGGCTGCTGACAGAAGGATCAGGGGTTTGAGCCATTTTATCGCTGGCTCACCACTGTTAGGTACTTGGGCATGATGCTAAACCTTACGCCCCATATAACCCAGACACTGCATGCAGTGCCGGTCTCAAATGATCAAATGCTCTGATGTGGTGGCCACTAGAATAAAGAGACAGACCCAATAAAAAATGTAAAAAAAAAAATAAAATAATATTATGTCATCCTTAACAATAATGAATAGTGTATGAAATTCATAGCTCTTATGCTAGGCACTTGATTTTTACACTTCAGTGAGGTGCAATGACTTATGGGTAATTTTGCTTGTCCGCTTCCAGCGAAGTGATGAACTGTTGTTACGTTTTCTCCTACACTGTTCACGGATCGTTTTGCCCTCAGCAGTTTCACTCCCTATGGTTTGGAATGTTACTTAAGATGGCCGAATACCCTTCGCAGTCCAGTTGACCGTGAACTACTAGCCGGTGGGATTAGAGCACAGCTCATATGTCCTCATAAAGGATGTGCTACAGTATATTAATGGAACTGGAGTATCCATAATGTTTATGCACTTAAATTTTCTTATTGTAAAAAATAATGGTACTTCTTCCTTGTTTTAACAAAAAGCCAAATGTATGTAGTTAAATATAACCAGTATGTATGGGGATCTATTTGATTGGCATATTTTATTGATGTGTTGCATGTAGTCATTGGCTGGATAAGACAAGCGACCTTTGCAGTTTGACATTGGAGACTCCTTCCATAAATGTCACATAAATGTCTCCTTACAGAAAACCTATCAACAATTAAACACCGTTTTCATCCATTTACTCTATGTGGAGACTACAAGTCTCAGTGAATAAGCTGGTAGTATAGAAACGATAAGATATTAATAAACCTGTGTATTGTATGAGTGCTGCTATTACAGAAGATTTATCGACACCTTCTGACCAAGTAGAATGCTGTGGGGAAAAAAACAAAAAAAAAAACAGAGTATTATTAAGCATAAAAACACGGCTCCTCTCGTTTTCACCACAGAAGCATGTCCCCGATGTCTGGCTGTAATTGAACTTGACCACTCCTAAGAATGAGGAAGACTCATTAGATCACAAAAACATTTTTATTCCATTAATTCAGCAGAAAAATCGATCCGGACTTCCGTAATTTGGATGAACTTTAGAAGATGGAAGTGTTATGGGTGGAAGGAAGGAGAAACGGGGGAGGGGGCGAGAGTTTGCGTGCTATTTGGCTGCCTCTTTCCCGCTCGATGCAATCTCCTAAAAGTTTCCATCCATCACTCTTTTCTTGTTTCTACTTTTTCTCTTTTTTTCCCCCCTCACTCATTTTTTTTTTCTTCTGCTGTGTAACTAAAGGCTGCATTAGTGCCAGGCTGTACAGCAAGCATTAATGCAAACAGATGAATTCATAAAGCCAGTTACGACAAGCGGCCGGGGTCTAATCGCACTTCTGATCAACGCAGATTAATCTTTAATGCTAACAAGATTATGGAGGGAAGAGAGAGAGAGAGAGAGAAGAAAAAAAAACGTGTATTGTATACAGTATGCTAATTCTCCTGATGCTCAACAACTGACCTTTCAGTTTAAACATTAAAGAGAAACAAATAGTAAAACAATAAAACAGTTGACTTGCATTATAATAAATATATATATATATATTTTTTAGTATAAATAATTAAAGCATCATAGTAAACCGGCTAAAACACAAACTAGCTGTGGACATGGTTGGAAATGCTTTGATGGAAAGCATCAAGCTAAACCATCAGGTAACACAATGATTTCCACCACTGGCATATTACCAACTTTATTTATTTAGGTTTTGTCATTCTGTTTGCAGTAACCTGAGAAAGAGACCTGAATCCATACAACAAATTCCATGGGTTTGTCTGTGTGCTCTTAACAAAATGCTGAGAAGTGAAGCAAAAATTAAAAGGGAAGTTAAATATGATCCATCCTGCCCCTGATCTTCTCATTCCCAGCAAAATAACCTTGTTTCACCAGTGCCGGACCCAAGGAGAATCAAGGATTATATTCCTGGCCATTCTGTGAGTCCAGATCCTGTATTAGGGGCTCGTCCAGATGTGATTCAAGCACAACGTATGATTCCAGGCATTGCTGCATGTGCAGCAGGAGGAATGATGGGTGCTCCAGAGCCTGACTGCAGGCAAACAGGCAAAGTAATCATGGCCACACCACACATTATCCTGACCAAGAAGTGGACACAACATAATGTTTAGGCAGTCCACGAATTCTACCGCCACTCATCTCCATGACCTTCAGTGGGCACAGCCACCTGTTCGCCTTTACTCAGCAACTCTGGCATGCCTGCTGCCAATAGTTACTGGCAATGGAGAGTGATGCTGAGGAGATTACTGACCTCATTGTGCTGTAAAAGTTAATTCCCTGACTACGACATGGGACAGCAGATTGGGACCAGTGCCACCGATCAGCATCGCTGACAAAGTCAACACATCTGGATAAAGACCATTTTTCAGCATATTACATATTATAACTCTCGAGTTATCTGGGAACTTCTGCTTTAAACTCTAATAAAAAAAAAAGCCATTAGCCAACTACAGGGGACACCAGGATCAACTCTGGAATCACTTTATTATTAATTATTACAAAATTATTTAACTAATCTTTTAATTTAATTTTTCCATGTGGATGCCATCTTTTAGCATCCCAAGAAGAAGGTTGCTGAAAGAATTTTCCAGTTTGTTTTCCTTTTGGATTAATCTGTGCTTGGGTTGTTTGTCTCCCACAACATTTCAGTGCCTCATGGACAGAATCCTCCATTTGCATGCTGCCCATCTGAATGATATAATCATTCACACTTATGATTGGCAGAGGAACATGCAGCAAATGAGGGTGGAACAAGCATTACCTGAGGTTGCTGTGACAGGTGGGACTTACAGACTTGCAGTAAATGTGAGTAAAAGTAGATTGATTGCAATTGATGGAAGTCTGGTATCTAAGCTATTTACTTGGGTTGGGGGCAGATACAGTGGACATTATTATTATTATTATTATTATTATTATTTTGTGTGTGTGTGATTTATTTTCTATATTCTAGAACAATACTGGGGATTTTTAAAACTATGAAATAACATATAGAATAAAGTAATTAAGTAAAAATATATTATACAATAAATAAATAAATAACAACAGTCACAAAGGTCAGCTCTTCTGGAACAGTTCTTGCAAGAGCAGTTTTGTCAAGTGCATCTGAAAAACTCAAGCACCATAATGAAACTGGCTCTCGAGAAGATCATCCCAGCAAGGCCAAGCCTTACCACTGCTGCAGAGCAGAAGTTCATTTACCATCTCAGTCTCCTCAGCCTTAAATAAACTGCCACGACTATCAAACAGCACCTCGGATTAGAGCAGTTACAAAGGCTTTACCAAGCGTAAACAGCAGAAACATCTCAATATCAAAAGGATATTATTACATATTTCGGATGTCTTCAGCATTGTTTTGCACTGTAGAAAAAAAAAATCATTACATCAGGGAAGACCATTGTATTTTAATTTTGACTGGTGCTGTAAGTCCCAACATTGATAAGACTACAACAGTTGCACATCTGCTTGAGACCCAAGACCAAAAAAAGGGATCAGACAGTTCCTGGGGCTGACTAGCTATAGGAGATTTGTCTTTAAATTTGGGGATGTCATTAACTGACCTTTCTACAAAAAGACATCACAATGTCTAGTTGTCAGCTGATGGCAGGAGGGCTCGCAGGATTAATTTAGGCTGTTAGGGCATGTAGCAAGGTGTAGTCAAGCATCCATATTACTGTAAATGAAAATCAGCAGGCTGAACCATCAGGTAATGTAATGACTTGTGTGGTAATACAGTTGATTTTATTATTATTATTATTATTTTTTGTCTGAATCGGGGCCATTGCCCCGGAACAAAGTGAGAGCTGAGCTCAGAGCGCAGTTTGTGGTAAATAAAATGCTGAAAAGTGAAGCTAAATAAATGGAAAGTTAAATATAATCCTGCCTGCTCCCCCTGAAAAATCCACTTGTGAGCATGTGACAGTTTCTCTTGTTGAATGGTCTCCATGGCATACAAAGATGGACCACTACAATACCCGGCACAACACATAAAGGTCATGCTCACTGTCACCTCAAGTCTGATCACACACCTGAGGAAATAAAAACCAGAGAACAGCTTCGTACTATGAGACAGGGATGAAATAATGCAGAAGAATATGCACTGGAGATCTGTGTGCTGGCAGCTGGTGGAAGGTAAAATAGGGCTGCACTCAAATCCCACATTCATCAAAGATTAAGTCTAGAAACCCACAAAGAGATGGCTTGCCAAGATATTCGGGCATAGCTTGACTCACCTAATAATCTGGCCGTTCATTTTGATCATCAGGTTTGCAACCATCAAGTTTAGAAGAAAACCATTTTCCAGACTTATTACACTGACATTTTTGACCCTTGGAAGTTGGGTCAAACCAAGCTGCCCCTAGTGGAATTGGTAAAGTGCAAGATGAAGCATCTTTATTACTACTATGGCCAACCTATTCACCTGGCTGCACATTACACTTCCACTTCTAGCTCTAAAGTGACCATGGAGGGCCTGACCAGTTGACTCATAATTAATTCATTTCCAATCATTCATTCACTTACGGCACTAATTGGATTAATTGAGGACACAGGCACATTCATGGATCAGGACTCAAGCTTTACATAATCATTCTCTCACTGTAACTTCCGCTAAAAAGTCATACCACTGTTGTCCTATAAGAACTGGTACTGTATGGTCTTAAAATGCATGCAAGCCCTAGTTATCCAAGTCACATTTAAACACCTGAATATTCCACATGAATATATTCTACTGAGGATCATGTTATTATATAACATGATTATTTTAAAATATATATCTACATGACGATCTCCTGGTGAGATAGAAACATAACTAAATACTTTGCATCAAGCATGTACCACTCACTCACTCACTCACTCACTCACTCACTCACTCACTCACTCACTCACTCACTCACTCATCCTCTATAGCGCTTAATCCTGTATTCAGGGTCATGGGGGGCCTGGAGACTATCCCAGGAGACTTAGGGCACAAGGCAGGGCACACCCTGGACAGGGTGCCAATCCATCGCAGACAGCATGTACCAATGTCTCCAATTTCAAATCCCCCCCCCCCCCCTTTTTCCACTGGTATACCTGGCCTACAGTCTGGTCTGCCAGGAATAAATGGTTCTGGCAAAATGGGTAGTTATAACAAAGGACACCCACAAGGTTGGTGCTAGCCCAAGCTAGCCCATATCAAAAAAAGTGGTTTCCTTACTGCCAATAAGGACAAAACCCCAGGTATCAATTAATCTGCATTAATCAGATGGTCATAGACTCTATAGCGTTCAACACAAGATTTTCAAGTGCAAAAATCCCGTGCTAATCAATGAAGCAAGCTACAATCCTGACCTAAATGCGGCCAAAGCTACTGGTTTTCTTCCCTATTGAGATTATTACATCATCAAATTGCTACCTAGCATGCCACCCACAGAACTAAATTTAGCTACTACCTTTCCATACCTTCACACCCTTTGCCAGCAAAAATAAATAAATAAATAAAAAATAAATAAATAAAATAAAACTATCTCAGAAGTAATGTATCTCAGAAATGCTAAGCATCTTATCTCTTGGCAGGTTCAGTGAGTACTATTTTTCACTACAAAAAAAAAAAAAAAAAAAAAAAACATGTCATGACAAGCCCTAAGCCTAAACCTTAGCACCGCTCAGCATTGAGAAACAACAAGCGTATCTAACTAAAAACATTATCAATTTGCATTGCAAAACTGGAGCATTTGACTGGCATGCAATGTTTATGACTTGTTACTTCACCAAGAATTCCATGCCATACTTATGACTATATGACCAGGCCCTTGCGCCTGAGGTGATCCACAAAAAACTGAAAGTTTTCATAACACACCACATCATTCATCCATCCATCCAGGAACCTCTGTAGTCCAACTAGGGGCCGTGGAGGCCAATGGTGACTATTGTATTTATTCCCATTGTATACGACTGTGCTAGACTCTGCATGTCTTTGAATTGCAAGAGGAAACCGGAGAACCCGGAGGAAACCCACCAAGCACGGGGAGAACATGCAAACTCCATGCAGACAAACCCAATTACGAAACCAAACATAATAGAATGCAATAGAACTTATTTCTGATAATCATTTTGTCTTATAGCATGACTATTTTCAGCTTTTACTATAACTTGAAACTTTTTCATTTCTCCATTCAACCACTCAAGCAAGTCCAAACTGAATTTCAATGCTCTAAAAAGACTGATGAACAGAAGTCAACTTCTAGGAGTAAAATATGGCATATAGCAGATTATTAGACATTCTAGACATGGAAGTGGCAGAAATGCTGAGAAGAGAGCCACTAGAGCCGCTGCTTTGCTGAATGAGTATCAGTACAGAAAGCGTGATCAAAAGTAATACTACCACACAGAAAAACTATGACTGTTGCAAACCACAACAGCAAAGCCTCTGGAATAAAAAAAAAACAAAAAAAAAACACAAAGACTGCATTAATGACATTAATGTTTTAAAAGTATTAAACAATCGTCCAATTTACTGCAAGCATTAATACATTAATATCACTCACTCACTCATCATCTATACCGCTTAATCCTGTATTCAGGGTCACGGGGGGTGGAGCCTATCCCAGGAGACTTAGGGCACATGGCAGGATACACCCTGGACAGGGTGCCAATCCATCGCAGGGCACAGACACACACACATACACTCACTCATTCACACACTACAGGCAATTTGGGAACACCAATTAGCCTAACCTACATGTTGTTGGATTGTGGGAGGAAACCGGAGTACACGGAGGAAACCCACCAAGCACGGGGAGAACATGCAAACTCCATGCACACAGAGACGGGAATCGAACCTGGCCGGGGATCGAACCCGGACGGTGCAAGGCGACAGTGCTGACCACTACACCACTATGCCGCCCTAATACATTAATATATGTACAACAAATGTTTCATTTGGACCTATTTTAGACTCAGTGTAGTGACATAGTTTTGCTGCTAGGGGGACAAGGGGCCACTTTTGAATTTTTTAGTTTTCTTGTTTATTGTCTATATTACAGCTAATTTTATCAAGAGGACACATGGGAGCATGATAGTACTCTTGCTCTTGTCCTTTGTGGTTGATCACCAGGAGCTGTTTGCCCCAGTCATTATAAACAAATGACTATTTGCAACATGGAATTAAAGGACTGGAAATAAAGATAATAATATGGTATCTAAAGTCCTGGTAAGGCCTTTACAGTTGCTGATAGCTGCCAAATTTAGACACCAGTTTGGAAGTTTTCGTAATATCAGTTTCCTTACTCTATATTTCTATTAAATGTTTAGTATTCAGGGTGGACCAAAAGTTCTCAATACACAGGGGACGTAAATAGATTTTTTTCCATTTCTTGGTAAACACACACTTGAATGTAATGGACGAGCTGTTGGCCGATGACGCGGCCATAAAGAAAGCATGTGTGGCTGCTTCAATGAAAGGTATATATGAGTAAAAAAAGTGTTTTTCTTTAAAGAAAGATCAAAATGTCATCTGCACCTTGTATTAAGACATTTTAAGCCATCACCTAGCACATCTATCTGCAGAAGCAGAACCATCTAAATAACAGATGCAAGCGTTGCAGCCCCTAGCATTGATTGTTGATGACTAAAGCAGACCATTACCATCCATCACATTTTCATCAGTATACAGGCCATCATCCTCCAAATGCTCCTTAGTCCGCAGCATGGTCACTCAGTGAACACTCAGAACCTTCTCGGTGGTTTCCCGATATGCTAAACCCTGGGAAAAAAAAAGCAGACTGATATTTCTGCAAGCATCAATGAATAAAATAATCGCTCCTATTGATGATGCTTTGTTTGTATCATCAACCTCAGCTGCCAAGTAATCTGCGCTTTCATGCAGCAAAATCAACTACCCCCGTGTGGCACACAATAGTATCCTATCAAAGGTAGAATTTCACTTTTCAGCTTCACATCAATATTTTTTTTTTTGAAGGTCAACATTTTCATGTCAGCAATCATACATCTTTACATCTACATTTAGAGTTGTCTGTTATTTGACAGAATAATTCAAAGTGTCTAGCCTTCAACAAACAGAAAACTTGCTTGTATTCATAACTTTTGTAACCCCACAAAACTGGCCAATACCAGTCACAATCTGTTCTGTCTAAGCATAATATAAGACTTAAAAGAAGAAAATAAACCATAGATAGATAGATAGATGGGATGAAATGGATATTTTTTAATTTCTCTCATTTTGGACGTTCAGTAAATGTGACATTTCAGTTTTTACATAATGAACTTCCAAAACCACTCAGAGAGAGAGAGAGAGAGAGAGAGAGAGAGAGAGAGAGAGAGAGAGAGAGAGCATTAGAGTTTTACCATAATTATACATGGGGAAGGTGGCAGGCGCTGGCACTAATGTGAATTAAACTTTCATCTTGCCGTTATAACAAGCTGCGTCAGCAAAGAGACAAGAAGAAAACTTTCCTAGTCTACTTCTGCAAATGACTTAAATGTCTATATCAAAAAGAGTGCATTAAAGGAATGCACATTCTACGCTCTACTTCGGCAGCAATACACACTAAAAAAATGCTGGGTTGTTTTTACCACCCAAACGCTGGTTTGCCTCTGCTGGGTCATTTTTCTGGGTTATTTACAGGGAGTTGGGTACTTTTTGTTTAACCCAGCTTGCTGGATTGGAGTTGGGTTAGCTAGTGACAGCTAACATCACAGACAAGACCGCCCCTCCCCCGATGTTCACCGGTGTATTCAGCTGTTTCAGCTTTGTGTCTTTATTTGGTCTTCCTCCTCACGCATTTAAGAGGAAATGTAAATGTTAAATATAAGGTCTGTATACACACTTTCACTCACCTATGACTGAATTTGTTCACTGTATGTAACATTTATTACTGTTACCGTGTTAATGTTACACTCAAACTTTCAGCCTGGTCTGTGCTATAGCATGCTAGTTTATCTGACAATGGCTGCTAGCGAGCCAAACCACAGAACCCCACCTGTGTATGAAAGAAACTGCAAAAATGTCTGAGCTTTTTATCTTTCTTTGTAGATGCTTGCAGGGTTGATGAAGATGGTGAAGTGATGAATGAAAGCTAAACTGTTAACAGTAGTGCCAGCATGATGCTAGCATTTAGCGAGGTTGCTAGCATTAGCAACCACATATAAAAAGCTGAGGTGTTATAAAACACTAATCTTCTTACAAATATGCGCACTAGACAACCCTCTCGATTTTTCCATAAACTTTTACTTTCTTTAATTTCTTTCTTTCTAAGGTTGGAACCAACACCGTGGAATATCTCCAGCAGGCTGAAGTGTTGAGGCCGAACCCCTACATCCTGATGTTGGGAGATGATGACCAGCGCTGCTCTCAGGCATTAGTGCTTCTGAGTAATAGTATCGTAATGATGTCGCTGTTGAACTTGTTTTGTATTATCTGATCTTGTGCTTTTGAAAAATAACTATAAATATTTTTTCGATGATTTGTACAATTAATTTGGTGTTGTTTATTGCATATATGAATAGTTTGCAAAACTTTTTTTTTTGTAATAGACCAGTATATCAAAGTAATTTAACTGTTTAAACTGTTTTACCCATAGACATGTAAAACATAAAAATAATAATAACCTATTTGTGAGGTAGAATTAAAACAGCATTATAGTTACATATGACCGAGCATTTGGATTGAATATTTTTCCCATCTTGCTGGGTTAAACTAATAACCCAGGTTGCTGGGTTAAATTAATCCAGCATGTAGTTGGTCCAATATTTACCCAGCAGCTGGGTTAAAAACAACCCAAACTGGATTATTTTTAACCCAGTGTTTTTTGGGTGTATATACAGTATCTATCTATCTATCTATCTATCTATCTATCTATCTATCTATCTATCTATCTAATTGAATTTAACTAATTCCATTGGATAATTACTGCAGGGATTAATATGGTTCAGCTGAAACAAATGATCTAACCCCAACTGATACAGTGATAAACATCCATGTCAGAACACATAACCTGTGGCAACTACAGTATTTTTTCAAATAGTGAAAAGAATACTGAGTGTCAAATTATTGGCCTGCATCATGCAAAGAAAACGACTAAGGAGATTGCTAAAACTATGGGCCTGGAACTAAAGAAGCCTTAAGAAAACCATCACTTATCAATGAGGCTAATCAGGCATGTTTGTAAATGTTGTGACCTGTAGGGTTTGAGATGTGACTCTTGTGACATTGCTTATGTCTTTCACTCTTGTCACTTCTACAAATCCACTTCTACGTGAAAAATTTTTATTAGCAACTTGCACATCTTTTTAAAGTTTACTAAACGGTTAGAGAAATCTGAAAAATGATAGCACCTGAGATAAGAGCCGTCATGAAGGCTTTACAGACCGTAAGTCCAGTAGCAGACACGTCTCAATATCAAAATGTTCAAAGAGATTATGGCATATTTTGGATGCCTTCAGGATTGTTTTACAATGTAGAAAGAAATACAAATCAGGAAAGACCATGGGATAGGAGGCTGCGTGTACTGTATGTGTGCGTGTGTGTCTTTCTATCAGTGAGATGTGCTGCACTGGCATTTCTATTCTAATAATTAATAATCAATGTTACGGCTGATCAGTAAATGTGTGTGTTTGTGTGCATGTGTGCGTGTGTGTGCGTGTGTGTGTGTGTGTGTGTGTGTGTGTGTGTGTGTGTGTGTGTGAATGACCCACACCCAAATAGTTACAAGGGAGCCATAAATCTGGCATCAAGCTGGTGTTATTGTGGAGCGACTGAGAGAAAGGAAGTTAAGATCCCACATAGTCTCACAGGAGTGTCCAGGGTGAGAAGAATCTCCATGATGTTGGCCAAGAAGGGACCGATGTTGCTGAGCATGTACTGTAGGTGTCTTGGGTGAAGATGCTTCTCATACAAGGGCAACAGCACAGGACTGAGGTTACAGCTGCATGCTGGATATTCGCCGACTGCGCTGTCCAGAAGCTGCTCAGCTGGCGCAACATCAGACAGAGGTCATCAGGGAGACGTCCCATGCCGAGTCTTAAGCAGAGTTGAGTCTTGTTATTTATTTATTTATTTATTTATTTATTTATTTATTTTTCAGAATCATGACCTGTTAGGCTAGAACTGTACACTTACCAAAGTCCTGTTACCACTGTTGACTGAGGAATACATCCAGAGCCATATAAACTCAGAATCATCTCCTGCTCCGTTCCATACTGTGCCAAAACCTTGTCACACTTGGTCAAAACTACGGACTGATTGATGCCATGCTGTGCTCGGATAATGACGAGGCCTGAATCATACCATGCTCTACCTGACATATGCCTCGTTCTGACTGAGATGTGCCCTGCGCTGCCTGAGTGCTGCTCTGCATCATCTCAGGCATCTTCCGGGGGAATCACACCGGCTCCACCAGCAGGCGTCCTGAATGTCCTGGAATGTCAATGTCGTGTGCCAGTTTTCAGTGACTGTAAATGAGTACTGTAATAAGCTGTAGTTGGCTACAGTAACTTCCAGAGAGAACATCCTATAGTGCACGGCATTATAGTGACAAATGTGCACTAAATGGAGGATTTTATTATTTTAGCATTTTAGCACCGTTAGCTCACAGTTTCAAATCATTCACGGTCTCGTGTATATTTGTAGGGATGTCACTTATCACCTGTCTCATACCATGACTGGGGTTTTAGAATGATTGTTTGGGCGGTTAAAGAACAGGTACGGCACAGCGTGCACAGTGTTCCCTTTCCTCCTTAGGATGCCAAAGTTAACTAGTGCCCTCCTGAATGAGGATGGGAATTGGACCCTTCTTCTTTTCACTATCACACCTGCAGAATTTCTCCACACATGTCCACTTTCATCCCAGATATCAAAAAGCATACACTTTACCTTACATGCACCCAGCCAACCCCCCCCCCCCTCCCCCCCCCCCACACACACACACACACACATACGCACATACACACACACACTTTCTCTCTCTCTTTCTGACAGAAAACCTGAAGCGCTGATTCATGGCCGCCGTGTCCGCAGCCTTACGCCAGAACTTGCATCACCTGCACTTTCAATAATTGATGTCCGAAGGCAAACGTCGGACGCGGCGCCTCTGAAGGGAGCGTAATTAGTGCACTTCACTATCGGAAACATGAATGAGAATTATGAACAGATTTTATTTAGGGGGGAAAAATAATGGACGAGGACAAAGAGAGAAGATTTCACAGACATTCATCATCTCTCTACTTCGCTGACTCGCTTTGAACATACTTGCCTTTTTTTTTTCTCCGTCCCTGTTCTCTTTTCTCATTCATTATCCCTCTATCCTCTGTTTTTTGTTCTTTCCTCCTCTCTTCTTCTTGTCTTCTTTAACCTTTCTAATTTTCTCGCTCCTCTTATATCCTTTTCTTCGTTCTTCGCCCACCATCGTCTCATCTTTTTGTTCTTCTTCACTCCTTTCATCATTTTCTTTGTATTTCTCGTTTTCCCTTTTCTTTCGTTTTTTGTTGTCTCTGACCCTTCCTTTTACTTGCTGTCTTCATCCTTCATTTTGTTCCTTTTACTTTATTTGACCCCATCTGTCCTTCATCTTTTATTCTTCATTTTTCTTTCACCAACTTCTTTTCTCTTATGCTGTCTTCATCTGAGTATATTCTTCTATTTTTTTCCTTTTTCACTAACCTTTTATCCTTTAATCATTTTTTTGCTGTTTTTAGTTCTGTCTCCCTTTTTTTTTATCCTCTCCTATTCTCTCTCTCGCTCCGTCTCACAGCAGCCGATCTTATTTACACTGTCACTCGGCTTGTTGGCAAATTGAATCGAGCTGAGGGTTGTGTTTTAATATCGCATGTAAAGATAGCAGGGAGGATAGATCATGCCTGCACACACACACACACACACACACACACACACACACACACACTGGGAAAATGACTCACTGTTTAAACTACACTGCTGGACCTTTTATTCTTTTCTCATGCACCCACGCGCACACACACGCACACACACACACACACACACACACACACGCGCGCACACACACACACACACACACAAACAACACACACTTAAATTAGCCACTCTGGGTGAAAATAATTTTTGTTTGCCCAGAATTATCACACACACAACACAAACACAATGTGAATCGTTTTGGTTCACACACACACACACACACACACACACACACACACACACACACACACACACACACACACACACACTTTGGCTTCAGTCAAACCGACAGTTAGAAAAAAAAAAAGAGAGAGAAGCACAGTTTGAGTTCAGCAAATCAAAAAGGAACAAAACAGGACGTGTGTTTATGTAGCAAACAAAAAATGTGAGCGAATATACAAAAAAATACTAACGCAAAAAAACAAACAAACAAAAAAAAACACAGTGACTGCTGTAGGCGGCACGGTGGTGTAGTGGTTAGCACTGTCACCTTCCACCTCCAAGGTCCGGGTTCGATTCTCATCCAGTGATGGATGTACCCTACAGTAGGGTGTCCACTGCCTAATGCCCTAAGTCCCAGGGGAATAAGGCCAAGTCCACACGTAGCCAGGTATTTTTAAAAATGGAGATTTTTTTCTTCTTTGTTTTTAGAAATAATTCTGTCCACACAACCTAGGGTTTAAAAATATCTTTCAAAACAGTCTGACGGGTCTCATCCGAAACCGCCGTCACTGTCTGCGGGGTCTGTGTGTCGTTAGAGTTTTGTACAGTAGGTAGCAGCAGTGAGCTTAGTAGTACATTCAGGCACCTCTGTTCATTAACGTAATGTGTGAGTAGCTGCGCGTGTATGTACACGCATGTGAAAAGTCCAGTACGCAACGTTAACACAGTGACTAGTTTACTGTACGTACGTCCGCTATTGCACAGAATATCCTCATAAACAAAGCAAGGAGACGAGCACACAGACAGTTACATCATCAGCACAAGGTGACGTTACAACAAGCCGAAATCTCAGTTTCCTATATGGTGGCCGAGAAGTGCAAAACAAGTTAACAAAAACGAAAACAAAATAACAAATTAAAAACCACAATAAGAAAACCAAAACAAAATAACAAAACCCAAAACTTAATAACAAATTAAAAACCACAATAAGAAAACCCAAAACAAAATAACAAAACCCAAAACAAAATAACAAATTAAAAACCACAATAAGAAAACCAAAACCAAAATAACAAAACCCAAATCAAAATAACAAATTAAAAAACAAAATAACAAAACCCAAAACAAAATAACAAAACCCAAAACTAAATAACAAAACCCAAAACTAATTTGTTATTTTGTTTTGCCTTTTGTTAATTTGTTTTCGGTTTTGCTATTTTGATTTTTAGTTTGTTATTTTGTTTTTGGTTTTGATATTTTGATTTTGTTATTTTGTTTTCGGTTTTGTTAATTTGGTTTGCACCTCTCAGCCGTTCAGAAACGTACTGGAAAAAGTAGGTAGAGTTTGCGAATGAAATTCTTACCGCTGATTGGATGAGAATTTAATTCGCAAACTATACCTACCTATTCCAGTTCGTATCTGACTGGCTGAGAAGTGCAATACAAATTAACAAATCCGAAAACAAAATAACAAAATCAAAAGCAAAACAACAAAACCCAAAACAAAATAATAAATTAGTTTCGGGTTTTGTTATTTTGTTTTCGGATTTGCTAATTTGGTTTTGAATTTGTTATTTTGTTTTGGGTTTTTTTATTTTGTCTTTGAATGTTATTTTGTTTTTGGTTTTGTTAATTTGTTTTGCACTTCACGGCCACCATAGTTTCCCCTCCACACAACATCACTGAAAACGGATTTTTGCAAAAAAAACGTAACTTTGCCCGGAGTTTTCCAAAAGCCCAGTTTTCAATGACCAAAACGGCATTTGCGTGTGGATGAAAGGTGAAAACCTCAGAGAAAAATCTCCGCTTTTAAAAATACCCGACTACGTGTGGACATGGCCTTAAAGGAACTAAATAACACTAACTCCACAACTTGATTTAATACTAAACACACACACACACACACACACACACAAACACACACACACACACACACACACACACTACCTGCTGTACTGACATGACTTTCGGATTCCTCTTAAATGATCAATTCAAATTTGTTTAGTTCCACTTACAGATACTGTTTGAGACGTCTTGTTAAACACGGACTAACTTATGAGACAGGAGCAAAACAAAGGTCATTACAAAATAATTCACTCATTCAAATGTTCACCTGCCCAATGAGAGAAGAGTGAATCACAGTCATGACTGAATAATTAACTGTTTCAAATATGCTCTTCCGAGAACAGGAAAGAAAAGTCAATCATGGTCATGACTCAAAGGTTCACTGATTCAATACTGGCCTGTTAAACAACAGAAGAGTCAATCACAGTCAATGAAGACATGAAGGATACACTGACCTGCTGAATGATAGAAGCGTGATGCGTTGTAATGACTGAAAGATTTACTGATTCCAACGCTGACCTGCTGAACAACAGAAGAGTCAATCAAAGTCATGACCAACCTGCTAAATGAGAGAAGAATGATTCATCGTCATGACCAACAGAATTACTGAGTCTATCACTGACCTGTTCAACAAGAGACAAATCAATCACAGAAATGACACAAGGATTTACTAATCCAAATGCTGACCTGCTGAGCGAGAAAAAAAAAAAAAAAATCACGGTCATGACACAAGGATTCACTGAATTAAGGTCATGTCTGAAAGATTCACTAATGTAAACAGTGGCCCATTGATTCAAAATCTGACCTAATGAATGAGGAAAGAGAGAATCGTGGGTCATGACACAAAGATTGACTGATTCAAAGAATGACCTTATTAATGTGAATAAGGTCATTCCGGTCATTACAAACTCACTCACTGATTCAACCGCTGACTCTTGTTTGTGGAACCTGATGCCTCTGACTGCTGATTACTAGCACATAATTTCCAGGGTTTTAGCTCAAGAAAATAATCAAGGCTAAAAAAAAAAAAAACATAATTCATAATTTGGGAAAACAACTGAGATAGATAGATAGATAGAGAGATTTTTACAACTTTTGTTACGTTACGTTTCATCCTGAAATTTCAAAGAAAAAAAATAACACATGGCCTTTCTTACACTTCTTTTAAAGCTTGTTGCTTTTGAACTAAACAGTGTACGCACTGCTATTGATTGTCCACACACACACACACACACACACACACACACACACACACACACACACACACACACTCTCTCTCTCTTTTAGGCAGCAGGAAATTACATGCCATATCTCTCTGAGGGAATAATGAAGTTGCACATTGTGTAACCACGGCAATGTCAACAGCGCGACGAGAACACAGCGAGTATCTTTAATGAAAAACACAAAAGAGTCGCTCAGTCACACGCCAAGTGAATATATTTCCATTATTAACTTCTGATTGACAACTTAAAGTACACAAACGTTTCTGAAGGGCTTGGAGAAGTGGTGGTTCAGCACATAAAAGGAGAACTGCAGCCAAAAATCGAATTAACCTAAATGTCACAGTTTATCTAAAAAACTCCTCCATCAGGCATGTTTGCTATCTTAAAGCAATTCGCTGCAGGTAGAAATGAGCTGTTTGGTCATATTTATCTTTAAAAAAAAAAAAAAATTATCTGAATTTATAGATAAATTAGATTCTAATGCACCTTCTCTGCTTAGAAATAATAAAACCTGTTTATTTATTTTTGGCTACTTACAATCAACAAATTTTCTATAACTTTGGAGACGCCTTTATGCATGTTGCTATTTTCCCCCTCAAAACATGATGTTTGTTGTATTTATTCATATGTATTCATTCTCTTCTTCCCTCTATTATTAACAGTGCATTTCCACCCACAGAATTAACGCTCACTGGATTTATTTATTTTTTGTATGCTTGTTGGTTTGTTTTTAGCACCAATCTGTGTAAACTCCACAAATTGTTGTGCATGAAAACACACAGCTGCAAGTTATTCTGAATTACTTAACCCAGCCTGTCTGGCATCACCGCTCATCATGCAACAGTCCAAGTTCATGCTAATAAATTTGTACAAATAAAAACATGCTTCAAAACATAAGATTACATTAAAAAAGTGAAGATTGACTGTGATAACTACTATTATCTAATAGTATCTAATTAGGAAATGCATATTTGAGGTGGTTTGAGGGCTTTGGCTTTATTCATTACCAACTGATTGAAAGTCCCCGAAACCAACCTTTGGCTATTAAAAGAGTCTATTTACTTCCTGTTCTTAGCTTATAATACATTTTATCATGGGGTATGTACTATGTTAGGCAGATGACACATGTACTAGAGTACATAGTACCATAGAATTTTTGGCAGCTTAACGATACATAATTGCTCATTTAGTACATGTGCCTGACCATTGTACATAGTTCTGCCATGGTACAGGACATACTTTAGTACATCCATAAATGTATCATAGCACAGTTCTACCATGTACCTTAGCATAGTACTATAAAACATGATACTATCCAAATTATCTTATAAATGTTTATGTTCCATAATGATAATATTTATAAATTGTGGTACCATTGTATCTACATGGCCTTAAATAAATACCATAGTGTTATAATTAGTTTAAAATATATTAATGTTAGTACCATGTTAATATTATTATACCATACGCTATAGTAGATCTCACTCACTCATCTTCTATACCCGCTTTATCCTGTATTCCCGGCTGCGGGGGCTGAGGGGGGCTGGAGCCTATCCCAGGAGGCTTAGGGCACAAAGCGGGATACACCCTGGATACACCACATACACACACACACACACAACGGGCAATTTGGAAATGCCTTCGCACTGTGGGAGGAAACTGGAGTGCCCAGAGGAAAACCCACCAAGATCCATGCACAAAGACCCAAGGTGGAAATCGAACCATTCACTGTGGAGGTGCGAGGCCACAGTGCTAACCACTAGTTCTGCAGATAGGCTGTGCTGAATTGCCCCTACGTGTCAATGACTTGCTAAAGATGAATGAAGAATCCTTACCCAGGGCTATCTATTAAGACATTCATTAGGTTGCTGACTGGAGAAGAGAAAACTTCAGTGACCACCCAGAATGCACACTGTTCTTTGACCAGACTTGAGGTTGGGATAACAAATGATACCAGGATCCCTAGGCTTTAATTTATTGCAATGGTGCTGCTAGGTTATTTATAATCGACTCCAGATCTAGGTGAATAGAAACCAAAATAAATAATATCAGTTTCCCTTACTTTGAACTGTAGGCATTGTCGACATAACAAATGGGAAATTTTTCCATATGACATTGTTAAAATAAAATCCATTGATCCTTGAGGTACTCCACAGCATACTGTAACTGCAATGGAGTAAGAGAAATTGCTGATTATATATAAAAAAAAAAAAAAAAAGTCTTATGACTGAACTCAAACCAGTCCATGACCTTTCCCTTATCTGGCTCACCCAGCTCAAGGGTACGGCATAAGTACCCCTCCAGAGCAAACTCCTGAGCTCCAGTATACATTCAGCTTTTACAAAGTTCACTGTTTCTCCCAGGATATAGAAGCTTGGCAGATCTAACTAAACTTTACAAAGTCTTATCAGTCCCTGAGCCAAGGAAAGTCTACTTTCTTTCTATTGTGGGATTGGTTGGATAGCACGATGGCTTAGTGGTTGGCACTCTGGCATCGGACCGCCATAGTCTATGGTTTGTGTCTTGCCTCGGGCCTGGGGAGTTTGCATGTTCTCCTCATGGTTGATGGGTTTCCTCAGCATATTCCTGTTTTATCCAGGCTTCAAGTTTGAGTATTACTAGGTTTGGCATACTATAAAAAAAAAAAATCTTCATTTCTATTATGCAGCAAAGAAAAGAAGATTTAAATGAACAAGACAATTGTTTTGTCCTAAAATGTACACATACATATGGTCTGGGGCAAAAAGAAGTGACACTGATGCACACAGGTACCAGTGGTGGACTTGTGTATGAGCTGTCCACATGACTGTCAACTTACACACACAACCACACAAAGCAAAATTAATTAACCAAGAAAGACACGCTGACACTCTATCGAGAACGGCCAATAAAAGGCATTTTAATTTTTGAAGAATCCACCGTGTGTGTTTCAGATAAGCTTCACACTGAAATATATAATTAATATGCAGACGCATGCACATTAATTGATTTCAGAGTGTTTTTTCCTCTCTCTTTTTAAGTTTTGAATTGATTCCCTGGTTCCAGGGTTCGCAGCTCAACAGAATTAAAGCTGAGCACATGGAGTATTAAAGAAACTTGTAACATGATTAAACTGTCTTTTCAAATCGATGCTAAAATTAAAAATATATATATTTTTCTGTGGCCCTCTTGAGTTTGTGTTTGAACTTGTTTCTTATAGTTCTAGTTTGTGCTTAATTCTGTTCATTCTAATGCTAGTTCGTGTTATCCTACTTACGTAACACATAGTTCATATTTTATCCTGCCATATTTTATCTTGCTTACTTTAATGATATTTTAATTTATCCTGTTTACTTTAATGCTAGTTTGTTTCCTAATGTTTAGTTTAAGTTTAGTTTGTTTTATCCTGTCTACTTTTAATGCAAGTTTGATTATTATGTTTACTTTACTATTAGTTTATCCGTTTTACATTAATGCTAATTTGTTTTATCTTGTTTACTGAAAAATTTGTTTGGTTTATCATGCGTACTTTAATGCTAGTTTTATTAATCATGTTTACTTTAATACTAGTTTGTTTTATTCTGTTTACACTATTGTTAGTTTCTGCTTTATTTAATTTAATGCTACTTTATTTAATTTAATAATACTCTTTAGTGTTTACTTTAATGCTAGTTTGTTTTACCCTGTTTACTATAATGCTAATTTGTTCTTGATCTTGTTCACTATTGTGCTTGTTAACTGCAGTATGTGTGTTAGCCTGTTTACTACAGTGTTAGCTAAACTCGGTTTCTATTATTTTTTAACTAATGCATGAATGGGCAAACACAAATGACTCCAAAATGACTTTCGAAGAGACGGAATCAAACTTTTACCTGGGTCCTAGAAGATGTATAGCAAAGGCTAATGCTAGTAATCCAGGGACTGAGGAGTAATACAACCTCATGAGAGCAGTTATTTTATTTTCTAGCTCCATATAAAGCACAAGGGGAAAAAAACAGAGATCTAGCAATGTGCTGCTATAAATTATAAATATGAGCCTTTTATCGATTGCGGTGACCTTCTCTCAATGTCAGAGTGAAAAAAACACAAACATAATCGATGAGTGATACTGAAACCAGATGACCTCAAATGACCTCTTCATACACCTGAGACTAGAAGCTCGTCTCTTTCTCTACATTTCAGTCCTGTCTACTTTTCCTTCTTTCTCATTACTTTTTCCCCATACATTTTTGTGGCAGTGCTTTATGTGTGTGTGTGTGTGTGTGTGTGTGTGTGTGTGTGTGTGTGTGTGTGTGTGTGTGTGTGTATGCTCATTTATGTTTGAGCTGTCTCTGAATGTTGAGAGAAAAAAGTTTTTAACACAGACATCCACATGGGCCTTATTAATAATAGACCAATAATAAAATGTAACTTTGTAATTCTATCATCATCAGTCACTTTTAGCTATGATATCAGCTGTTCCTGAATAACAACAAAAAGGAGAACCCTGTTAGCTAATGCGAGTTTACCTTGTTTAATATGTTTTAGCCTGTTTACTATAATGTACAAGTTGTTGTGCTGACTGAATGGTCCGATGTTGTGACCCCTCGACCCCTCGATAGGAGCAGCCAAAAGACAGGCAACTATAATGTACATTTTGATTTTTTTTTCTGTAATGCTAGTTCATGTATTGACGTGTTCACTATTAAGCTAGTTTGTACCTGTTAAATGCTAGTTTGTTCATTGCTAGCTATTTGTAAATACAGTATGTGTACTGTATGCTTGTTGTTGTTTTAGCCTGTATAATTTTAAGCTAGTTGTATTTAAGAAATTTAAACTGTTATTCAGTTCAACAGCACAATTTTTAAGGGTGACATTGCTTATATACGACAGTTCTACCTTTACAAACACCATTGATATTTGCTTTTTTAATGCTAATTTGTGTTAGCCTGTTTACTATAATGCTACTTTGTGCTTTACCCTTTTATTTATAATACTAGTTTGTTTTTAGCCAGTTCAATGCTAGCAGGATAACATTTAATGATAAAAATATAATATTATAAACAAATGTTTTAGCTCTCAAAAACTGTTATGTTATTTCATTTACTATAATATTTGTCTTAACTTGTTTGACCTAATTGTAGTTTATGTTGTAAAAATTTTTTTATATAATGTACCTGTTAACTCTAATGCTAGCTCATGTTAAAAACATTTACTATAATACTAACAGTTTTTTTTGTTTGTTTGTTTATTCCATCGTCAATTCATGTTATTTAGGTTCCTATGTTGCCAATTTGTGTTTATGCTCTTTTTTTACTACCTAAATTGTCCTTTAAAAATAAATAAATTAATTAATAAATAACCCATAGTCTATTCTGCTATTTAGAATTGCATCATCAGCAACACGGTGCTATATGTTTAAAACAAAATGCAGTTTCGCAGTGTGCCGAGTCTGCAGCAACCTGTCGCCGGGCGTCAATCCAAATCTACAGAGTTCATTTCTGAGCATGTACAATGCCGATCCGTCACTTTTTCCATTTAATTCCGCTTTTCAGTTACTCTATCATCTCGGCTCGAGAGACGACAGGAAGCCCATAATATTCAGCGCTATAATGTCAGGAGGCGAATTAGCATTTGCTTTGGCCGTATTATCTCCTGTTGGATTTCCATAAACATGTTTTTGCAATGCGGCACTGCTGAATAATGCATAAGGAACGGCCTCTCGTCTCCGTCAGATATTCAGCATATTTCACACGCTCAGACTCTCGCGCAGCTTTCTGCATTAATATGCATCACTCTCTGGCCGTGATCCGAACTGTTGGCAAAGCCAAAGTGGATTACATTTCAAGGGTTGCCGTGGATACAATCGATGATTTGTTTCAACAGAATTTCCATCAATGATTCATACAGAGCTGTCTTGAAAAAATACAAATATATAACTGCTTTATTTATTCACACTTCATACTGTAGTCTGCTTTTGGGGGGGGGGGTTGTGTGTGAACTTGTTTTTAAGTTTTGTACTTATTAATAAAGTGTAGAAGCAAACTAATGTGTGTACATAAAGCAACAAAAAAAGAAAAAAAAAGAAAAATTGCCTTAATAAAGGAAAGAAGTATGAAAAAGAAAGATAAAGAGAAATGAAAATGATTAAATCAAAAGTTTACATATAGCCTGTGGGGGCTGGAAGAAAAAGAGAAAGAATAAAAAAAATAAGATGGTTAAAAAAAAGTAAAGCAAGGGGAAAATGGGAAAGAAGGAAAGAAATATAAAAGACGTGATGAAAGAAAAAGAAAGAGGGGCAATTGGGTATGACATGGCAAAATTAAGGAAACAAAGGATGCACTCAAAAAAAAATGCACCAAAAGGAAGCAAGAAAGAGACTAATTCATAAAGAAGGAACAATTAATGAAAACACAAAAAACAGCTGTGTCGCTAATTATCCTGTGAGGAATTTCTCGTTAGCCTGCTAGCAATGATTAGCAGTACCATACATTAGACACAAGACACAAAACAAATCTCCTCAGAAATCCTGTCACGTTAGCTCATGTATTAGCTCTACAAAGATATATTTATGGATATGATTTAAAATGCAACTAAGAAATCCTGACTCGTTCTGCAATGTTAGCTAGCGGGCTAATTAAATTAATTAATGCCAGCTGCTATCTACTTAAAAATGTAAATAGGCACACAAACACATGTCTTCACTTTGAGGAGCTTAACTGTAATGTTAGCATTAGCATAGCATATGTAGCTAGTTAATGTTCAGCCATGTTTTAAAATAAAACAAGGAAATACAAGTCTAACAAAGTATAAGGCCCGTCAGGAAAAGGAGCAATAGGATGCAGCATTATGAACAGTATTAGCTGGTGTGTGTGTGTGTGTGTGTGTGTGTGTATGTGTGTGTGTGTGAGAGACTAGGCACTTTTGTTACAGATGGAGCTGAAATGACTGACGCTGTAGCATGAACTACAAATGCTAATGTTGGAGAATCATTCTGGAACGTTCTGCCAGATAAAATATTTAACAAGTGACTAAGAGCCAAAATGGCTGACAATCAAAAACATGATGCATGGATTCTATCATTTGGGATGAAAATGAACAACACTGTATGAACTACTCATAAAATGCTGCTGTTTGGGACAGAGCCAAAATGACTGGCATTTAGCTCAAACAAACAAACAAACAAACAAACAAACAAACAAACAAACAAACAAACACTTCTGTTTAGGATGGAGCCAGAATGACTGATATTTTAATCTTATCCTGTTCTTTTCTGTTTCAGTCCCGATGAGAACGCTAACACTTGCCATGACTTCTGGCATTTAGTCCAAAGCCCCAAAAGAATGATATTACTGAAAGCTTGATCTCTGCTTGATCGTTCCATAGCTAGAAAGGAATGCTAGAATTTAGGAATTTAAGGCCTAGAAAAAGACAGCATTCTAGTACTAGATTAGAATATCTACTGTAGCAATTAAGATGAGACAGAGCCAAATAAGTGACCTGGAATAAGACATTACACAAATGTAACTATTCGAGACAGAGCTTTAAAATTGCATTACAACATTGTATTAAGCACACTGGAAAATTCCAGTAGTTGTGCCAATGAAAAGAACATTTTTAGATATTAATGCTAAGATTTGAAAGAAGAAAAAATAAATAAACATGGCAGACATTCTATTAAAGTAAAAAAAAAGTTCATGGTGGAGGCTTATCCAAAATAATGGGATTTTCTGCAAATTAAAAACACCTATTGCAGTTATATCTCACTAAGTCTGTTGTTAATTCAACCACTACATCTCAAACTTGCAACTGGGAAGCTGGGATGGAACCCAAATATGCCAAGGGTTTTGGTTCATCCAAAAATGGATGAAGAGGTGGGCAGCAATGAAGTAAAGGGAATTTGCTGCTGTACTTATGGTAAATATTTTCATTTACTAAAAGTAATGCTTCAGCCAGAACCCTAACCTTGGATGACCATTGTAATCGGGTTGTAACAGCACTGCAATGATGTCCATCATTAGAATGTTAGAATGTCATGGAATAAAGAAAAAAATCCAAATACAATGCTGAAAATACAACCTCAAAATACCAAAATGTATACACAACTACACAGTTACACCTACACTAACCTACATCTACACTACAAAGTCACCACCTGAATGTACCTAAGCAAATAGTTACGCGCCTTCCATTGGATAATTCGGAAGCAGGGGTAGCTCAGTGGTTAAAGCATTGGGCTTCTGACTGGAAGGTCACAGGTTCAAATCCCACCAAGCTAGATGTACCACTGATGGACCCTTGAGTGTGACCCTTAACCCTGACCTGTTCAGATGTACTATAATAAAATAATATAAGTCGCTCTGGATAAGCCAGTCCGCCAGGGATTGGGACTAAACAGCTGTATAGCCTTAAGAAAACCACTTACAGTATCAGTATGGCTAACTGGAAAACCTTACATTTACTAGGGAGAATAAAGAATGGACTGTGATGCATTGGAAAAAAGGTCATGTGGTCTAATGAGTTCTGATTTATACTGTTCCAGAGTGATAGATACAGCAGGGTAAGAAGAGAGGTGGATCATGCATAGGGCTGATATGGCGTTGTTTCTATTGATCAGGTCTATTCAGCAAAGTTATATGCCCAAAACCTGTGATCAGCTGATGACCTGAATATACTGAATGACCAGATTTGTCCCGTCATTGTATTTTTTTCGTTCCTGATGGCAAGGGAAGGTTGTGTTGGGGAAGACGTCATGTTCCAGTCCAAGTATCCCATCATCAATACAAGAACATGGGGAGACATTATTGTGACTCTGGATGGGAAGAAAAAGTTGTGACATTGCATGAGCTTATCAAAATGTGGCAGCAGTAATCAAAGCAAAATGTGGTTCAACAAAATATTAGGATGCGTGACACTTTTTGGCTGGGCACTGTATAGTTGGAGCACTTATGCAGAACGTCCATTTGAACAATATGCGTCCATATCCGTGGTCCCTTACGTTCCTAACAGGGTTTAGAATTTTGATAACAGACACAACAGTTTTCCGCAAACAGTACATGTATCTCATATCATGCATCACTTACTGTTCCATTTTGTGTTGGAAATATTACTGCAAGGCGAATCCCTAAGCTCACAAATTACTGTACTGTAACATGGTGTTTGTGGTGCTCGTTGTCATGTATGTGCATGTAGGAACATCAACTGCATGTTTGCTAGTGGTACAGTGGTAAGCATGCATGAGACACATTGACATAATAAGACTTATGAAAACAAGCTTTACATAAAAGTCTCTTTAGAGCCATAATAAATTACCATTCTTTTACTTTTGATATTTAAGGACGTTTGAAGGTGAGTAATTTTGTGTTTTTACACAGGTCTGAACAGCAATATTTTACATATCTGTAATTTTCAGGCGTTGTGTATTTTCTTGTTTACCATATTGATGTGATCCTCAAAATGTATATACAGTATGTGCATACTGTTGAAATTGTATTGTTGCATTTATCTATTGCATTGTGTTCCTTTATACTTTACTCAATTGATGCACAGAGGAATTTCCTCTAATGGAAAGCATGTAAATTTGATTGATGTGGAATGGGACCCTGAATCTCATTGTACTTTTACAATGACAAGAAAAGGAAACAAATATTAGCATTCAGCATTCAGCATTCAGCTCCAGCTCATTTGCCTCGATTAGGAGGTGGCACCTGTTTTGCACGCATTAACAAGCTGGCTGTTTAAAATTACAACCTCTTGCTGTGAAACATAAGCTAAAACACTGACAGGCAGGGAAAAAGGACCAGCTCAGTGTCCTCAGGGATGCGTCGTCTATGCACGTTGTGTGTTTCTACGCATTAAGTCCACTAATTCTAAGAGTGGGTGTCTAGTCACACTTAGCATCATAATGACCTGGAGCAGAGAACGCGCTTGAGAGGAGTTTGAGACCTTGAAAGTGTTTAGTAATTTTTTATATATTTTTTACCTTCCTTGTGTTATTGTGTTTCAGCCAAGGATGTCTTGTGCCCTTGTCCCCTTGTTCTCTCTCACAGCTCTGTAAAACATCTGTGGCTTTAGGGATTAATCACTTTAAATGCACAGACATTTACAAACATGAGGACATGAGCTTTAATTGAAGGAAGGTAATACTGTGGAAGTGATGAAAGGAAAAATCAAAGGAGGAGAAAAAAGAAATAAGCAAAGCAAAACAGCTTTAAAATGCAGGAACAATAAAACAGAACGGGAGGACAAATTACTGGAAACTTGTTAATGTAAATATAGAATTTCAAAGAAAAAAAGTATATACAAACTGGAAGAAAGAAAGGGAAAGGAATACAGCCTTATGCAAAAGTTTAGACACCCTTTGATAAATAACAGAATTTGAATTGAAAAGATGTTAACACAGTCTCTCTTGGAATATTTTCAGCAAACACTGGTGCATAGTTATGTTTTATGTCATGAATTGAACAAAGATAAAAAGAAAAAAAACATTATTGTGGCACTGTGCAAAAGTTTGGGCACCCTACATAATCGGTACTTAGTAACACCTCCTCCGGCAGATATCACAGCTTGCAAACACTTTTTATAGCCGCTAAAAGTCTTTCAATTCTTGTACTTGGGATTTTTCTCTCATTCTTCCTTGCAAAAGGCTTCTAGTTCTGTAATATTCTTTGGTCATCTTGCATGCACAGCTCTTTTAAGATCCACCCACAAATTTTCAATGATGTTTAAAACGGGACTGTGATGGCCGTTCCAAAACCTTCAGCTTGCGTCTCTTGAGATATTCCACACTCAAAAAATATTTAGTACTAACAATTAATATTCATGCATTTTGATAGAAAAAAAATTCCCTCCATTTGGATTACATATTTTTAGCATAACCAAACTGTCTGTTAATTAATCAGAGAAGCATCTTAATTTTCAGTGCTTGGACTTGTGGTGACAGTTTGGTTCTCTCTTGTTCCACGAGGATTTTCTGAAACACTTCAAATATGCACCAGTTCCTTAGGGTAGTGCAGGTTAAATGCATATGAGTCCAAAAAGCATCACATCCATGTGTGAAGGTTTTGCAGAACTCCAAACCCTCAAGTATCACAACAACATCTGTAGGTTAATCTCCAGGTCCAGCAACCACTGCCCGGATGACATGATGCCCGGATGACATGATGCCCGGATGACATGATGCCCGGATGACATGATGCCCGGATGACATGATGCCCGGATGACATGATGCCGGCAGTCGTCTGTGCAATTCCAGACGCAGCCTTTGACTTTTCACAGTCCTGGAGGACAAATAAAGAGAATGAGTTGTCAATACCTGCCACATTGATATTCATATATTTTAAAGCCATTAGACAACACACTTGTCGACTATTGTCGACCCTTGTCGACTATTAATTTTGACCCCCAGCTAAGATGCTAAGGCCTGAACACAGCTACTAGACATTTAGATTGGAAAATAGGGAGGTAAATATAAGTACAGAAAATAACATCCCTATATGTTTTAATTAGTAATACATCTAATACTGGCCAATGAGAAAAATGCTAAGTGGCTAAAGTTAGCTTATATTTATTAAGGCCATGTGCAAACTAGCTAGCTAGTGGACTAAACATATTAGTGTAATACAATATCAACACCATTAAAAATATATTTACATATGCAGAAACCAACACATTATGAAGGATGACTACAGATGTAACTTACCTTAAAATGAGGTCACAATCCAGCTTGCTCCAGTGCAACATGTTAATAAAAGTGTGGCTTCACCTGCTGCTGCTATCGCCCTCTACAGACTGGAGTGTGGAACAGCTTCATTTCCGCTTCAAGACAATTCTATTTGCAAGATTTGTATGTAAATAAGTCTCATAAAATGTAACTAATTGGATCTTGTTCAGCAGACATTTTAACTAAATTCATATTTTTTTAACTGATTAAATAGTTTTCATAATTAACACATTTTAATTAATTGTAAGTAATCTGATTACATAATTTTTGAAAAAAAAAGATTTTTTAAATAAAATCAAAGAGATGCAAATACTTAATAATAAACTACGCCATGATAAATTTTTGAGTGCATAGTGGATTTCGAGGTATGTTTAGGATCATCATCCTGTTGTAGAAGACGTCCTCATTTCAGCTTCAGCTTTTTTACAGATGCTGTGAAGTTTGCTTCCAGAATTTGCTGGTATTTAGTGGAATCCATTCTTCCCTCCACCCGTGCAATGTGTCCTGTGCCACTGGCTGCAACACAACCCCAAAGTATGATAGATCCACCCCCATGCTTGATAGTTGTCCAGGTGTTCTTTTCATCAAATGCTGCTCCTTAATTTTTCCAAACATGCCTTTGCTGATTGTGGCCAAAGAGTCTATTTTAACTTCACCAGTCCACAGCACTTGTTTCCCAAACAATCAGGCTTCTGTAGATGTTCTATTGCAAACTTCTGACGTTGGATTTTATGATGGTGACGGAGGTAAGGTTTTCTTCTGCTGACTCTTCCATGAAGGTCTTGACTGTTAAACATCTCTGCACAGTGGAACGGTGCACCACCACTCCTAAGTCTGCTAAATCTTCCTGCAGGTGTTTTGCAGTCAAATGGGGGGATTTTGATTCATCTTTCTGACCAGCATACGAGCAGTTGTCTCCAAGAGTTTTCTTGGTCTTCCAGAACTCATCTTGACCTCCACAGTTCCCCTGAACTGCCATCTCTTAATTACAGTTCTCACTGTGGAAACTGAAGTTGACAACACTTTGCTATCTTCTTTTAGCCTTCTCTTGCATTGTGGGCATCAATAACTTTTATTTTCAGAGTCTTACACAGCTGCTTAGAGGGACCCATGGTTGTTGAGTGTTCGCAAGTGTGTGCACAAGGTTTGAAGAGTCAAAGTATTTGTAAAGCTTTGAAATTGGCATTCAGTAATGACACAGTGGTGGCACAGTGGTGTAGTGGTTAGCGCTGTCACCTTGCACCACCAGGGTCCGGGTTCGATCCCCGGCCAGGCTCGATTTCCGTCTCTGTGTGCATGGAGTTTGCATGTTCTCCCCGTGCTTGGTGGGTTTCCTCCGGGTACTCAGGTTTCCTCCCACAGTCCAAAGACATGTAGGTTAGGCTAATTGGTGTTCCCAAATTGCCTGTAGTGTGTGAAATGAGTGAGTGTGTGTCTGTGCCCTGTGATGGATTGGCACCCTGTGCCCTAAGTCTCCTGAGATAGGCTCCAGGCCCGCCGTGACCCTGAATACAGGATTAAGCGCTATAGATGATGAGTGAGATGAGTAATGACAGCTGTTGCCATGCATCAAATCTTACGAGCTGATTAAGGTCTGCAATCTTGTAAAAAGAATCTGAGACTCTGGAACACTTAGGGTGCCCAAACCTTTGCACAGTGCCATAATAATGTTTATATTTTTCTTCAATTTATGCATCAATGTTTGCTGAAAATATTGTGCATTTTTTTCATGTCCAAGAGAGACTGTGTTGACATCTTTTCAATTAAAAAGTCACCAAAATCTGTTATTTATCAAGGGTGTCTAAACTTTTGCGTAAGACTGTGAATGCAAAAAATGAAAGCAATTAATACATTACATGATATGTGATATGAATAAAAAAATGTGATATATGATATGATGTAAACACTCCTAAGAAGGAAGAAGATGTGCATATGAATAGTTTGACAGGAAACTGAGAGAATGCAATTTGTGATTGACATCAACATTTGCTAGTAAATGCAGCCGCAACCTGTTGTTGTTTTTATTAAAAATAAATAAATAAATAAATAAAAAACATTGAATTTTAAAGCTTCTAGAATAAGGTTATATAGCAGTTTCAAATAAAATGTTTTATTTAAGGAAAGTCCACAGGAAAACTCTGTATTGTGTTACTTTATACGATTTTCCAACCTAAGATATGTTGGACGTGTCATGTTGCTTATTCCTGCCCTTCATCACATACTGCGACTGGCCTGACAGTTTGCCCTGCTTTTTAATGTTACTGTTATCCCAGTGCTGGTGGTGTCAATCTATCACAATAACCTAAAGGAGGAATACAGGTATGTAATTTCAGTGAGTGTGTTAAAGACAATACGCTGACTACTTGACTCATGCAATGCTATGACATTATGATGTCATCATCATTATAAGATCATCAGTTTTCAGCTGGAATTTAAACTGTCCGACATTCCACCAATGGTATCAAATGAGTGGTAAGGCATAAGACTATTTGAAACACTCAGGTGGTATTTAAATAGTTGGGATTTTCTGGATTTTCGACTCTACTTTGTGAATGCAGTGGCTCTGGGAGTGACGGATAAATGGACGAAGAGTGATGATGCAGCAGCAGCAGCATGCGGTTGATTCCTAGCATTGTGTAATTTAGACATTCAGTTCATCTTCTAATGTCAGTAACGCCTTAGACATGCCCAGAGATGACCATCACTATTGATCGCCATCTCACCATGTTGCTCTCATAAAGGCTGGGACTAAATCTCTATCTACAATAAATACTGCAATGGCAATGTCACCTGTTGACATCACTGAGTCATGTCTCCTGTCCTGGATGCTTCTAGAATGTTTAATCCTTTCAGTGCAGGGATTTTAGCCCTTAATTTCTGCCCATGATTTATTTCCTTTTCATATTAAAAAAGCAAAATGATTTAATTCCAAACCTTAATGTTTAAATGCCTGATAAATTTTTAATTACTGACATAGTTTCTCATGCACTCGCCATACCCAATCACTGTAACATTTTATTATTATGTTTGTCTTTTTTAATTAAGCCTCCAACACAGTGAGACCATAAATGACTTTCATTTTTCTACATAACTTGTCCTTTTCCTACATAAAGCAAAAGAGGGGAAAGAGTGGAGAAAAAAAAATAAAGAAAATAAACGATAAAATAAAACTGACAGAAAATAATGAAGAGGCAATTTAAAAAGGAAATGAAAAAGAATGATGGAAGATATTGAGGCAATGGCAAGGTCAAGGTCTGGTTTGTGAATAAAGAGCAGAGCATGCAAAGGTAACTGGTAAGGATGTACACTTGTGGGACATTTATGTAATGAGTGTTTTGTGTTGCAGGGAGCAGCAAAAGTGATAAAAAGGAGAGAGACAATGAGGACAAGGAGCTGAAAAACACAGTCTTTAGAGAGAGAGAGAGAGAGAGAGTGTGTGTGTGTGTGTGTGTGTGTGTGTGTGTGTGTGTGTGTGTGTGTGTGTGATAAAAGAGCTAAGTGAAATATAGTCACTGAAGTAGCAGCAGTAGAGCTTCCTGGTTTTTATTAAACCACATGCAAGGGGCTGTTCGAACCTGATCCATCCAGTGCATATTTCAGTATCAAGCCCGTGATTGTTGTGGGCGCATCCCATGCCATGCTTTCAAAGATGGGATCTGCAGGACAACCTGAAGTCATTCATTAAGCTCTCATTTAGGAAAACTGGAAGATTGGACCTGAATTTCATTATTTTCTTGACACGTGAGCAAAACTCCACCCACCATGTCACAGGAGAATTTGCATCATACACATGGAGGTCAATCCTGACTGCGGGTGCTCAGCGATAAGAATTTTCACTGGAATTATGTGCGGCGGGGACATTGTATCTGAGGCGGAGGCAAACTTGTACACATCAACTTCTTTAAACCATTTAGAAAGGTGGTCCCTATGACTTTAGCAGTGGGTGTCAGGAGAGGTGGGAGTTAGGGCCAGAGGTAACCTCAAGCTTCCTTAAGCTACCCTGTTTGTTTGTTTGTTTGTTTGTTTATTTATTTGTTTGTTTGTTTGTTTTATGGAGACCACCCCTTACATTCTCAAGTCACATGCAGTAAGTTACCAAGTTACTGCATTTTCTGATATGCTTTCACGTTTACCCAGTCACACTAATATCATTGAACACTACATTGAGGAGCTGCAGGTATTTTGTAACACAGTTGTCCAGTTGCAAGTCTTTTGTTTGCCTAAACACACACACACACACACACACACACACACACACACACACACACACACACACACACACACACACACACACACACTCAAGGCCATGCTTGACATGGAGATAATCAAGGAGTCCAACATTAACTGGTCCAGTCTGTCTATCAAGAGTCTCAAGCAAGATAGTCTGGATGGTTTGATTCTGTGTAACAGAAACTCAACAAAGTGTCTAGATTTCATGCCTATCTAATGCCAGTCATTGATGAGCTGCTAAACTGGTTAGGAACAACTTTCTTTAATCAAACATTGGATTTGACAAAGCAATATTTGCAGATCCTTATGACTTCCATGTTTCATGAGGAAACAGCCTTTTACACTCCACCAATGGCCATCAATTGTCCCAATGATTTTCCAGTGACTCAGGGACAGTATCCGTTGTCTGCTTGCTTAACCCTTAATATCTAAAATACAGTACACTATACAGTAATGATTGATAGCAGCCCATAGGGCTTTAAGGTGGGTGGGACTCATCACAAACCCCAAATAAATGTGGAATTGGAAAGGGGCAAGTATGGTATGTGGACCTTCTTTTGGGTCAAGTGCATCCTCATATTTATTAGACAATAATTGCAACCTCCCCTAAATCCAAGACCAAAAAAAAAAAAAGACCCTGGATTTTACCAGCTCACGGACTAACCTTGGCAAAAAGATAATGGGAAATGTGTTCCAGTAGATGAAGCAATGTGAATTTTTTTTTTTTTCAGACAGAGGCAAGACCACAGGCCAAGGGCCAAAGATGGCGTGGATTTTCTTTACCAACTGGAGGGGGAAGTCAGCACCAGGTTGGCAGGTAGCCAGGGTGACTGGCTGTGCCAGGGTCAGGCACCGGTTTGTGAACTGGGTTAGAAGGGGGGCAGATAAGTAGAAAGGATCTACACATGTGGATTTTTTTTTCTAACATCTGTTTTGTGTTCCAGTGAGTAGCGAAAGGGATAAAAGATGAGAGCTACGGGGAACATGGAAAGAATGTGAAGAGTGAGAGTGGAGCTTGTGGTTTGTGATAAATGAATTCACTGAAAAGCAAAGATAGAGAAATAAATACAAAGAAAGAAAGAAAGAAAGAAAGAAAGAAAGAAAGAAAGAAAGAAAAAGGAAGAAGCTGGTTAAATGTCACATAATATTTATAATTTGTATAATTTTTAATTTGAGATGTATTAAGGAGCCAAAGGGCAAAAATATTCAACACAATGAAATTGAAAGCTTAAAACCTCTGTGTGTTCAAAACGTCCCTCCACAGTGGCCATGTAGAGTAGGTTATGGGAAAAATATTTGTTTAATTAGTCTCAACTTTGTATTTATTTTATTAAATCTCGAACTGGTATTCTTGTCTGCTTGAAATTTTCACATAATTAATTTGATTTATCTTTTGCTCAGCCAAAAAAGGGGAAAAAATGCAGTTAGCCCTGCCCTGTGTACGTCCATGCATTCTGGCATGCCTGAAAATCCTCCCATTTCACCCCCTGTTCCAAACAAGCTGTTTTAATATCTTTAAATGCAAATGAGTTACTTTGCCAACAGTGACCCGTTGTAGAAGCCTCTGTGATGTTTGCATCTTGTTAGTCACATTTCCGCTTGGTTAGGGTTGACACTCTGGCCTCACACCTCCAGAGTCACGGGTTTGATTTCTACAGTACCTCCATCAGACTACGTACACTGATAAACAGGCAGTAAAATATATATTTTTAAATAGCAATGGATCTAGAGTAAAGGATGTGCATCATTGAGAAAGGAGTTAAATGTAAAATGATTGGCACACACATATAAAACGTTCAACTATCAATAAACTATAAATAAATGTGTGGGCAAAATTAAAGAATGATGAGGATAAAGAGATCAGATTCCAAGTCCAACATTTTTCCAATCCATTTGATTGACTTTCAATTGATTGCAACCATATCTTCACCTATAAAATTACCACAGTTAAGAGAGCAAAAAAAAAAAACAGGAAAAGAACAAAGAAGGGAAAATATATGCCAAGGAAAATAGGAAAATAAAGAAAAAATAATAAAAAAAGAAAGGTAAAGAAAAAGTGAGCAAAAAAAAGAAAAGAAAATTGTAAGAAATATTAAAAAAGTATAAAGAAGAAAGGGTATTTAAAAATGATGTAGAAAGAGTGACTAGAGTGACAGAAATGCATTCTGGTTAAAAAGAAAGGAAAAAGAATAGAAAATAAAAAAGAAATGAAGTAAATAAATACAGAAAATGACATCCTATACATATATAAACTCTCTGGGTAATTTTGGATTTGAATATGTTCTTATAATTGAGATTGACTCTCTACAATGTCACAAATTTAGTGTTTTTTTTTTTTTCATACATCAAGGGAAATAATGAAATTGCAAAGGTGAAAAAGAAAATTATAAGAAAGAAAAAAAAGACAGGAAGACTGAATAATTATGATTACTTTCATTAACAGTCTTCCTGTCTCTTTTTTCTTTTTTGGTAAAAAAAAAAAATCTTTATTTTGGAGAAAAGCAAAGACAGAATCAAAGTTAAGACATAAAAGTGTGAAAGTAAGAAGACAAAAAGAAATTAAATGGAGGAATTGAAAAATTGAAAGGAAGGAGCTTGGAAACAAACAACAAAATGACAGAAATGTTAAATGAGTAAAAAAAAACAAATAAAAAAAGATGAAAAAGAATGAAATGAATAAAAACAATGAAGTAGGAAGACACAACCATTCTGACCGATAATCTTTTTCCATTGTGTTTTTCCTCCTCTCTTTCTATCTCTCCTTCCATTATTAAATTGGTTCCTCCTTGTTTCTCTGTTACTAAGCACATCTGTCTGCATCTTTACCTTTCATTTAATTCTCTCTATCTCACTTTTCTCCTTCTTCTTCTCTTATTTAGTACCTTTTAAAAACCTTTTTATATGTGACTCTATCTCTCTATCCTTCTGTTTCTTACCACTCTTATCTTTATTGTCCTCTGTATTTAATCTCTCCCTACTTCTCCTCACATCTCTCTCTCTCTCTCTCTCTCTCTCTCTCTCTCTCTCTCTCTCTTCCCCTATTGTGTGGAGATGAGAGCAGTTTGGTGTCTAACTTGTTTTGAGCTGATTCAGCAGATCTGACTTTTGAAGGGTTTGAAAGAGCTTATCACCATCTCATGGACACACACACACACACACACACACACACACACACACACACACACACACACACACACACACACACACACACACACACACACACACCTCTGCCCTTTTCTGTTTATTCAATGTTAGTTGTATTTGTATTAATAATGTGTTTAACTTGGTGTTTAGATTCATATTTATGTTTGTTGATGTTTGTCTCTGAGTCTGTATTGTTTTATAATCATAGTTCATAGTCAATTTTGTATTACCCCTACAATTTTGTATTAACCCTAACCGTATTCTATCTTTTTATATTTCTGTCTTTGCATTTGTGTTTGTATTTGTGCATAGTCTAGTTTAATTTATTTTCATATTAGACTTTGTAAGTGTTTTTTTTGCAGTAGTATTTGTTTTTGCATTTGTTGTTCATACAGTAAGCAATTTTTGTTCATTAGAGTTTGCATTTATGTTCTTGTTATGTTAGTGTTTGTTTTTGAATTTTTACTTCTATTTATCTTTTCAGTCATGTTTGTGGTTGTGTTCATATGAGTGTTTGTTTTAGTGTTTGTGTTCATATGAGTGTTTTTTGTTTTGGGGTTAGTATTAGTGTTTGTGTCCAGATGAGTGTTAGTTTTTTTGGTATTTGTGTTCATATTAATGTGTGTTTTACTGTCTGTGTTTATATTATTGTCTATGTTGATATTAGTGTTTGTTTTGCTGTTTGTGTTCACATCAGTGTTTTTAGTGTTCATTGCTTGTGTGTATCTTATAATTTTTGCTTGTTTTGTGTTTAACATTTTTTTGTGTTGATATCCATATTGATGTTAGTCTTTGTATTATTGTGTACATTTGTGTCCATAGTGATTGTGGACTTCTAATGTTTGCATTTGTGTTTTTATTTGCGTACATTAGCATGTTCTCATATTAGTGTTTATGATAGTGTTTTTCAGAGTTTCTGCTCAGATACACGTATATGTTTCAGTGTATTTTGACTTTATTCATGTAAGTGTTTATATTAATGTTTTTTTGTGTGTGTTCACATACGTTTAGTGTTTTTGTTTAGATTCCAATAGTGTTTGTTTGCTTTTATGTTTGTGTTGTAACACTTGTATTTTTATTCATGCTGGTGCTTGTTTTTCTAAGGATTTTTTTCCCCCATCATTTGGGGCTTTTGGAGGGTCTTAAAATGCTAAAAAAAAAAAACTCGTGAAAATTGGCAGACAGGTTGGAATCTGCTGCCATTAAGATGCCTGAGAGTTTGGCCCTCACGAGAAATTTGGGTTCCCTGGCAAGGGGCCCTCACAAGAAATTTTGCTGCATAGCTCATACATACTTGCATATGGTACACATTTACAGCTCTTTGAGCTGAATTGTATTGTTCTCATTGTATCTCATTTGACTCAACAGAAATTCAGTCCTTGCTCGGTGGCCCAGTATAGCATTCAGCACCACAGAAGGCAGGAACGGGGCCAGGCTGTGAAACTCTATTTGGCTGACAGGCTATTTTGCTTCACCATCTAGTTTGCCTAGACGTAACGCTTCTATTTCAATGCCTCAGACTGCCAAAGAACATGGCCGCTGCTACAGAACTCCATGCTGCAACAGCCTACTATGCTGAACTCCACACTTCCCTTTTCTACATTGATACTACAGTATGGTACAGTAAAATGAGAGCACTAGCTCCACTACAGCCTCCACCCCTTTGTGCTGTGCCCATCCCATTGAGAGCCTCTACAGTATTTTGTGTACATTGTCTTTGTTGTATTTGTGTTTATAGATCAAAATGTAAACATACCTCTCAACTTAATACAAACATATAGCCAATGTACATAGTTAGCGTCTGTTGTGAACTTGTTAGAGCGCTTCAACTAGCTCAACATGCATGTAGCCACGCTTGGAGCATTCTACAGTATTTCAGCATTCTTCCAAAATGTAGCTATTAAACTAGTGATTGAAATTAAAAGCTGTACAGTAGCTAACTCAGTAGGCATTTTGTTTATAATAACTTTTCTCAGCAATTATTTTGCACTAATTACATACATGGGTGAAAAGAAGGTTGAATACTTTTAGTTCTCACATCTCAAACTGAAAAGCTCAAAAAGCACCAACGAGCCATGAGAGTCCAATTTCTCTCTCTAAACAAAAAAAGGAAAAAAAAAAAAAAGAAATAACACTGCATTCCATCTCCAGACATTGTATTGGCATTTGAATAAGAGCCATAAACAGCCCTAGCACAGGAGGCTATTAAAATCGCCTGATTAAAACCAGTTAGCATGCAGGCTGCATCCCAAATCGCTCAGATTAAAATCAATAGCGCACTCTGATTTCCTGCATTTCATTCAGACAGAGTGAAAGAAGAACTTAAGTATAAGTACATTGTGCTTATACATCATGTCACAGTCAGGAACAGTGATGATTATCACTGACATCATTAATGCAGCTTTACCAGAAAAGCTTTCTTACCACTACTCTATTTGAAAAAGTTTTTTTTTTTTTTTGCTCGAATTTATAGGTCACTAAAAGGCAGAATCCTCAGACAAGCAACAAAGGGAGCTAAAAATAAAATTAAAACAGGACTTTATCTGGTCTTGAAATGCAATTCCCATAATTAATAGTCAGGACCGTAAGGGACTGCGCTAATCTGAAAAAGCAGGCCATAATGGAAAACATATTAGCATTAGTGCTCCATCTGAGTGGTTTTCAGCCTGACTTTTTACTTTGCTTTATTTATTTTCTTTCCCCCCCACACTTAATGCTTCTGGTAAACCGAGGCAATTTATTACACTCCATGCTTTTATTGCACTCCAATCGAAAGCCCGCAGGAATATTGCAGTGTTTTGTAAGCGAGTGTCGACCAACAAAGATACATTCAACTTTTTTTTATTGATTTCGTTTCCATTCCTTGTGAATGATATTCATTATTCCTTTCCCCTTTCTTTTCCCACAGTCCCTAAAAAACTTTGGGGTTTAATTCACAGTGTATAATGCAAGGTTGGGGCTTTATTTATGACAGATAATAAGAAACCGTGATTATCAGATGCTAGTAATGAAGGCTGGTGATTTAATAATAAGGATAAATAGGCCTAATAAAGGATAAGTAAACCTCATGCTTGCCGTGAATAAATATTAAAATAAGTTGTTTTTCTCTATACTGTATATATGTTGTTATTTTAAACTTTAGTTCAAACCACTAAAAATCATCGCTAGTCCTGGTTCTTCCTAAAATGTCAGCCATTTTTAAGCGACTGTTTTAGAATTCATGTGTAGTTATTGTAGGTTTCATTTATTATTATTATTATTTTTTTTAGTCTTTCTATTTCTATTTTCTATTTGTCTTTTTAGTACATTACCCATTTTTATCTGTTTCAGAATTCATGTCAAGTTAGAGAAAGTCAGACATGTTAAAGTCACATAATTCATGAACTTGTTATACAAATCATCATGTTATCAGTTATGGTTATTTCTAGAATGTCAGCCATTTTAAATTTCTTTCTTGAAATTCATTCATTGTTCATACTGTACAGTAGTTTTCCAGAAGGTCTACAATTTTAAATTAGCTGTTTTCTTAATTTTAAAAATGTCAGCCAATCCGCGTCTCTGTTTTAAAAGTCATCTAGTTATTCTCCTTATCTTTTTGTCAGCTATTTAAAATGTGGCCATTTTCATTTTCTTCTTTGGGCTCCATCACACAGTGACAAAGACCATGAAGTTCCCACTGCGGTGCTCAAAGCGAAATATCATATATCATATTCATATAACACACTGTAAACCCGATTAAGTTGGCAAAACTCTAAATATTTGAGGTGATCAGTTACATATTTTCTTTTTGAGTGATGATGTTTGCAATTTTAAGTAAACAGAACTATAAATTTTTAAGCTTGTTGAACTTGTTGCAAATCGAATAAATTGTTGCTGCTGTCACCACAGCAGACAATCCAGCCTGGGAATCAAACCCGGGCCTTCCGCATGGCAGACGGAACACCTACCACTGAGCCACCATTTGACCTAATTGCAATTATTTAAGTTAACGTTAGCATTAGGGTTTACAGTGTAAGCTATTCTCACTCACTCACTAATAGACTATACCACTTTACCCTGTATTCAGTGTCGCGGTGGGCCTGGAGCTTATCCCAGGAGGCTTAGGGCATGAGGTGGGGTAGACCCTGAACAGGGTGCCAATCCATTGCAGGGCACACACACATACAGTACAGTATACTCACTCACACACTCATTCACACACTATGGGCAATTTGGGAAGGCCAATTATCCTAATGTGCAGGTTTCTGGACTGTGGGAGGAAACCAGAGTATAATAATAAGATATTCAGTTATCAAATTCACGTCCCTTGTACGTGGTTATCGTTGATGTACCAACAACTCAATGACATCCTGATGACGACTCAGAACACCATCCAGTCTTTTCCATCTGTGTCATGCTTGTAAAGGACATCAACTAAGAGGCGTTAGTTACACTGTAAACTCAATGCCATTGTTACTACAGTAACAATCTTGATTAAATTCTTTAAATTCTTAGAGTCTTGCTTTGATCTTGTCATCACCAGGCTTTTTGAACATGTGCAAAAACAGCGTGGCAGCTCCATGGCAAGGGAGACAAGAAATACATTTCTATCTATTGGTCTGAACTGCATTTCTGCTAAGTAGTATAAGAACTTACTGTGTTCACTCAATGTTTTGCAGGGCTTTACAAGGCTCAGCATTTCCTGTCAGGTTTCTGTCATAAATTATATTAACACAATTCATGAATTTCAACTGATAAAATCATCTTCAGTTTCATCTACTTTTTTTCCTAAAACATCAGACATTTTGAGTTTTTGTCTTAAAATTCACATGTATTTTTTGTTAATTTTTTAAAACAATGTCAGTCATGATAGGTTTCTATCTTAGAAAACATGTTTAGGTATTTTTTATTTTAAAGAATGTTAGTCATTTTATGTCTCTGTCTTCAGAATAATGTCAAGTTAAGTTTTAGTGCTTTGTTAGTTTGTCAGCTATTTTAAATACCACTTAGTCACACAATCATCGTGTATACATTTTATCCTGTATAAAGGGTCACAGGGGGCTTGTAGCCTAACCCTTGAGACTTAGGGCATGATGTGAGGGTACACCCAATCTATCACAGACACACATACACACACTATGGGTAGTTTGGAAACACCAATTAGCCTAATCTGCATGTCTTTGGACTGTTGGAAGACCCAGAAAAACTAGAGTAACCCAAGAAAACCCACCACGCATGGGGAAAACATGCAAACTTCATGCACAATAACTGAGGTGAGAATCGAACCCAGACCCTGGAGATGCAAGGCGACAGTGCTAATCACTAAGCCACTGTGACACCCATTTTAAATCTCTATTTAAGAATGAATGTTTTGTTCTGTTTAATTGTTTTCTGCACGAGTAAAGCTAAATAATACATGAATTTCATATAATACATGGATTTCATTTAGAAATTATGGCTAGTTATGGTCCTTTGCAAAACATTATTCATTTAAAGTCTTTCTTAAAATCGATGTAGAGTTCGTCTCGGGTTACTTGGCTGTAACCCTGTTCCCTGATAAAGCGGGAACGAGATGCTGCGTGAAAACGCTATGGGAACATCTCTTTGTTGCCCGGTTGTGAAGCCTGTGCATGTCAAACCCGCCGAATACCTTCGGCTTATAACCTGTGCCAGGCATGACGTCACCGAATAAGGTGCACCTGCAGGTTATAAACAGGAGTGAACCGGAAACATCCTCAGGTCAATTTTGTCTGAAGGACGTCCAGGCACGCCAGCAGTGCGGCATCGGAACGCAGCATCTCGTTCCCGCTTT